>SZWC01032081.1:12741-19072 GCA_023375785.1 Penium margaritaceum | reverse complement strand
GTGTGTGTGTGTGTGTGTGTGTGTGTGTGTGTGAATTATAAAGGTTGTTTCGCCATCAATACAACAAGACACCAACAGGTTTTCCTACGAGTGCTCAAGCCCACGACGTGTGGAAAAGTGCACTGCTAGTGCTGTAGACGCTTGCAACGAGGCAACCGCAAAAATCGTGTCCGACTCAGGAAAGAAATCAGAACAAGGAAAGTGAGAAACAACGTTCCAATTGATGTCACAGTGAATCATGGTAGTATTGTCTTTACTCCAGCAACAACATGCCAATACCAGTTCCACATTTAGTGATCTTGTGTGTTTGCCACTGGTTCAGACATAACCGGTCACGTGGAGAAAGTAAGCAGGAAGGTGCCCAAGACTGAAGCTGTATCCTCAAAGATGTCCCCAGCACCTATAGCTCTTTCTACTCACCCCTGTGTGTCCCTATGTCAAGCAAGATTTCTGGGACTAATGTCTTGAAACAAGGTGTTTCCATCATTGAGACGAATCAATTATCTGCCATATTCTTGTCTTTTCCATCTTGCCACATAGGGCACTCTTGGACGTCAATCCGCTCAAGGGTGGGGAAGAAATGCTCAAGAGCTTCACCCTCCGGCTGGATATTGCGTAGCCCTGGGCAGCCGACTAGCTCAAGCTTCTGCAGGTGTGGGAGTGTGACGTGGAACTTGATCGTGGAAGCCTCGAAACCATGAAGAGAGAGGCGCTGGATGCTGAAAGAACCTGACGCCGCGCACAGTGCTTCCAGAACCTGTTGCTGCTCCTGCTGCCGCTGCTGCTGCTGCTGCTGCTGCTGTTGTTGTTGCTGCTCCTGCTGTTGCTGTTCCTGCTGTTGCTGCTGCTGCTGCTGCTCCTCCTGCTCCTGCTGCTGATGCTGCTCCGGCTGCTGCTGCTGCTGCCACCGCAACAACGGCCACCGTGGATGCCACCGCCACCGCCCCCGCCGCCGTCGCCGCTCCTGCTGCTGCTGCTCCTCCTCCTGCTGACGTCGCGACCTGAGCGAGTGAATGTCACATGCATCTGGGCAGCGGCAAGAGGGCGGCAGGTGGGAGTAGTGGAAGCCGCGCAGGACGAGGGACGTGAGGCCCGAGTGCAAAAGAGCTCCTTGTATCGTGGCAGAGCTGTTTTTGGCGTGTGAGTACGAGCAGTCGTGGCAACAGCGGCACTCAGCGAAATCTAGCTCCCTGAGGGCGGGGAACTTTTCTTCCAGTTCTCCTCCCTCCCCGCCTGGATCGATAAGCGGGAAGTCGCACTTGATACGGAGCTCGACGAGGTTTGGGAGGGCAGGCAGTCTCTCGAGGGCCCATCGGGGACAGAAGCTCACGTTGGCGAGGTGCAGCACCTCTAGGGATTGGAGAGCAAGGCGGAGCTGGCGGGCTGTGGTGTGCGGCTCCAGCTGCTCAAGGTCATCCCAGTCTTCCGGATCAGAACGCACCACCTGCAGGTACGCGGACTCCACCTTGAGGACGCGGAGGCCTCGAACGACAAGGCGTACCTTGGAATGTACCACCGGGGGGCTAGGACCTCGAGACTGGTCAGGCGCGTGAGGTGCGACAGGTGCACGCGCTGCGGTTGCGACAAGCACAGGCCATGCAGCCACAGGGTCTCGAGGGAGGCCGGCGCGTTCTCCAAGTCCAGCTGGATCCGACCCGGGCCCTCATCACCATAGGCATCCGGGCCGGACTGGCCGAAAATTCCCAAGCTGCTAAGGTTCACGAGGCGGCTGAACGTGGAGGGGAACCGAAAGGACACGTCCTCCCCGAACAGCTCCTCGGCAATCGGCCGCAGCGCAAGCATGAGAGAGCGCAGGCCCGTGATGGAGACGAAGGACCAGGACGAGGGCAGCACGCCGTCGACCGGGATGGTGAGCGCCGTGAGGGAGGGCAGCTGGGCGAGGATGGAAAGGTCTGGCAAGCCGAACACGTCGGGGCCAAAATGCAGCGCCGACAGATTCTGCAGCCGTCCGATGCTCTGGGGGAGTTTTGGTACGGAAAAAGGTGAGGCACCCTGCTGGTGGCCCTGTTGCAACCGGGCGCTTGTGCGGTTGCGGTTGGGTCTGCGATGCAGCCTGTGGCGAGCACGAGTGGCTGCCGCAGCACCGAGACCTCTCATGCAGCCAGAGACTGTGCGCTCGCTCTGCACCAGTCTGCCCGTGATGTTCACTTCTTCCAGGCGCCTGCAGGAAGCGAACAGGGCCTCGTAGTCGTAGTCGGCAGGTGCGTCCTCCTCCGACTCCGACGCCGCGGACGCCGCAGCCGCCTCCACGGCTATGACGAGGCTCCGCAGGTCGGTGTGGAGGGAGATGGCGCGGAGGAGGTCGCGCGAGACGTGCGTCAAGACGCCGGCGTGCAGAGCGATGCGGGTGAGGCCGCGGCGGAGGAGGTTGAGCAGAGCAACGACCTCTGCGGGAGGGGCGGCCTCCCGGCCGCCGCTCCTGATTTCGACGACCTGCGCGCCCGTGACAATGGACGAGCGCCAGGAGGAGCAGACGGAGAGGAAAGCGAGAACGTCTCGCAGCAGCTCCAGCTTGCCCAAGATGACGCTGGCGACGTCTGGAGGCAGATCCGGGGCTGCCATTGGCGAGAAAAGACGAGGAGAAGGCTCTACTTGGCTCTGTTCGCGAGAGGCTGGAGAAGTCCTGGATATGGAAGAAGCCGCCAGGGTAGGCCAGAGAGTCTGTCCAACACGTTCCACGCTGGGCCAACACGCAGTGATCTGCACATAAAGCGGCTTCTTCGCGGGGACTGCCGTGTGGAGCAAGGCAGGGCAGGGTTGAGCTGAGCAGGGCAAGTGCGACGACAGCAATGTCGCCAATCCAGCAAACGCGGAGGGTTGCGTACGTTGACCCGACGACGCGGGCAAAAGCGGCGGACCGTCGGAGAGGCCGGCGACCAGCGCCGGGCGTGAACGAGAGGCGCGGCTCGTAGGCAACCCCGCGGAATGTGGTGTTTCGGGCGCATTTGGCAGGACGCGGGCTCCAGGATACACGAAAGTTGGCACGCAGCGACTAGAAGCATCGACGGGGAACCCGGTCAAAGGGTCCAATCGTGTTTAGTTCCACGTCAACGGCCTAATCTAGGCGGCTTGGTTCTCCGTCTCTGGAGTAGGAATCCGTCTGGTCAAGACATCCGTTTTCGCTCTCGGCCGAAACCAAACGGACACTTAGGCCCGGTTTCGATTACTCAGCGTTGGCCCTGACGGTCGCAGTGTCGCGCGTTTTGACCGGTAAACGGGACCTTTTGAGGGTTACGTAATAGCCCTATGCAACCGGTTGGGCAGCAAAGAACGGCAACTTTGCAAGGTACCACGCTTTCCTCACTTACGTGCAACATATACCCCAACATTCGAAAATGATTTCACATCCGCCCCGTGTTTCAGATTTTGCGTTACCATTAGCCCCGCCTTCATTCTTTGGATCATCATCTACCCCGCATCGTGGCGGCACTGCTCCATATACCCCGTGGGGTACCGGTTCATGTCTATTTCCACGTGGCCTTAGGTTATCTCTTTTCTTGCGTATGGATGCATGTGTTTATTGAATACTATTTCTCATGTTAACTTTATAGCCTATTCCCCGACTTTGTAGTCAGGAATCAGTAGTCAGGAAAACAAGCGGGAGGTGGCTCGGAAAGCTGACGGGGCACTGGTCAACGCTGACGTGTGCCTCGGCAATAGGTTCGGCAGCCACGCCTGAAAAATTGCATCATAGCGGGAGTCACTGCGGTAGCCATGTACGGTATCCGTACTTTTTGGCTACTAGAAGTGACTTTTTCCGCTACTTTTGACGAGCCGCCCACAGATACTTTTCGAGGTAGTCACAACCATTCAACGGGCGGGAAAATGATGACTTGACCCCAAAGGAATGTTGTTCGGACTCCGGATTTGACTTTCGAAGCCAAGCAGCGTTCCTGGGGCAGAAGTCAGGAATTCGACCTCTAAACCTTGACTACAAAGTTGGGGAAGAGGCTATTAGTTGTTGTCAAACTGAACTATTCTTGAACATCAATGTTGCAGATCCAAGCGCAAAGGGGGTGGGGCCATTCAGGGGGGGGGGTCATTGAACTTTTGTGAAGTTTAACTTTTTTTGAAAGCACGAATTTGCCGGAATGGCTTTTTCACGACCACAATTGTGACAAATAACATTAAGTTTAGCACATAACCGAAATTACAATACACTGTTTTGGCAGTATAAAATCGTTCTTCAGAATGATTGAGTATGTGCCATGTACCCCTTTCGTATTTGTAACACCCCATGGAACGTCCGTACCTCGCATGAAGTCGTCCGGCCGACGGGGCGGACGGTGAGGTTCAAGCGATACGCGGGTATATGGCAACCAGATTTTTAAAGTTGAGGCGAATGGAGACCTATTTCTGAAAGTCAGGGTGAATGATGCTAGTTCTTCCAAAAGACGAGGAACCTCAGGAATTTCCTGTGGCAAATAATCTATGCCAGTAAAGACATCATGCACGCGCGCCAAGTAGGAAATGTGAACATACTCATGCGATAACAAGTCCCACATCATATACGTACAACAAAACTTCATCGTGGTGATCACCACTCCAACACGTACTTAGGTACTTCATGAGGAAAACCATGATGACGAAGAAGACGAGAATGCCGGCTAAAGCCAACAAGACGATGTATTCACAGAGCTGAGCCCTTGAATGCATCCATCCCCGTAAGAGTTCCAATATGTAGTCGATTTTGCCAGAATGCAAGTACAAAACTGCATGTTCAACCATGAAAAATACAAAAAAGGACGCTTTTCCTGATCGATCAATAAAAACATCGGTCTTGATCCCGTAGGTGAATGGAAAGATCAAAAAAACTATGAAAATGGTGTTTTCTTCATGAATATCTACATTTGGCCGTGAAACCATTTGTGAACAACACCTTTCCCATCAACCTAGGGGTTGTAACAAAAGAAAAGGAAACTCGCATCATAATTCAAAAAACTTAACTGAAATGTAATGTATAGCTTGAATAATCCAAAAACAGATTAGTTAAAACTTAAGACGGTTAACATCTATCCCGATCCACTACAAACACTAAATACATCTTCAGAATCTTTGTTCCATATTCCATAAGACATGCAAAACTTTTAATGTACATAAGCATTCACACATACATGAAATTCATTTTCAATTAGTATTCAAAGAAAACTTTATTCATTTTTTTTGGATTTTTCATTTCAATTTATTCTTCAGTATAAAATCTATATACATTCATCCATATTCATACATGAAATGGAAATCAGTATCAATATCTATATCTATATCTATATTTACATCTACATCTATATCTACACTAATGAACTTTGAACTTGAGGTTTGAGTTGTTCCATAACTATTTCTTTGACATTTTGGAGCTTTGAAATAATTTGGGGGTATTCTCAAACTATACAAAAGCAAGTGGATAGATATCCGAATTCAATGATCGGGTATGTTTAGCTTTTGTTTGGAAGAGGGTGCAAGACACTTGTGTTTTCTTCCCTCTAGTTCAATTTTGAGAGCGACAAAAATTCGACCTTCAGATGTTTCAAATGGTTGAGTGCTCGTTCTACTCGTGTTTGACGTTCACCAAATGTCAACCACGAGGCAAGGACTAGTCAATGGCCTAGAAATACCCAAAATGCACATCGAGGTGCATGCATTCATTGGGCATAAGAAATTTCCTATATTCAACAAATGAAAAGAATTCACGGCAAAGTGCGATGTTTTGAATGCAAAAAGAAAGTGGGATTTCAACATTGAAACTAAAGAAACGCTTTCACGATAAATTTGGTGGTCCTTTTCAATATAACGAAAGTTCATTTTTGAAGAATCTTGCCTTACAAGAAATGATTAACATGAAAACAAATGTTTAGTAGGGTATTTCTACATCAATATCTATGTTTGGATCTACATTTTTTCTTATACATCTATATCTATGTCTATATATATCTATATATATCTATATCTATATCTATATCTATATCTATATCTATATCTATATCTATATCTATATCTATATCTATATCTATATCTATATCTATATCTATACCTATATCTATATCTATATCTATATCGATATCTATATCTATATCTATATCTAGATCTATATCTGTATCTATATCTATATCTATATCTATCTCTATATCTATCTCTATATCTATATCTATATCTATATCGATATCTATATCTATATCTATATCTAGATCTATATCTGTATCTATATCTATATCTATATCTATCTCTATATCTATCTCTATATCTATATCTATATCTATATCGATATCTATATCTATATCTATATCTAGATCTATATCTGTATCTATATCTATAT
>SZWC01032081.1:2741-7741 GCA_023375785.1 Penium margaritaceum | reverse complement strand
ACACGACTTGAAGACCACGTCACCCGCTTGAAGGTTCTGGTTGAAAGGATTACAGAAATGGGCCAAGGACTCTCAGACAAAGTTATTGTGCTACGCCTTTTTGCCAGCCTGCCTCTGCGCTTTGAAACAACCATTGACCAACTTCTTGCGTTCCAAGAACAGGGCGCCGACTTTGACTCCAGGCTGCAACATCTTGAAGCCTCCAGACCGAGCTCCGCAAACAGTGGAGAGGCTTCTTCCAGCAACTTGGGAGCATTGAGCAGTGGACAACCAGCTGTCCCTGCTGCTACTGTCTCTGCCGTTCCCGTCTATGAACTGACACTTGAAAAGACAGTTGCCTCCTTGCTCAGAGCTGAAGAAAAACTTCTCAAGTCTGGTGAAGGTTCCGATGCTGCCCTTGCAGCACGGTATGGTCAGCATAACAGATCACACCCGTATTCCAAGCCCCACGGACATGGACAATCTCAGTATCACAGCAATCACCCTCGGAGCTCTGGATCTGCTTGACCCCCACACAACAGCAATATTCCAGCAGGTGCTCCAGGAAGCAAGGGCTATGAGCATGTCAAATGCTGGAACTGCCAGCAGTATGGCCACATCAACAGATATTGTGACCAACCCAAGCGACCACGCCATACAGACACACAACATGCCTTTCTGAAGTCAACATCTGAGCCCAGCAGCTTTCTTGAAGGTTTCAAAAACATGTTTCTCCAGATGACAACTACATGGAACCAGATGCTGCACCATATGGAGACCATGAGCAGCATGCCCTCTGGTCCCTCTGCTGACATCAACTTCATTCGCAATGTTGCTGATTTTTCGGAACCACAGCAACTCGCTCAGCAGGTCGCCACCTCTCCTACACCAACATCATCTGCGGACGAATTCATTTTGGAAGAACTTGCACTCTGCACTATTGACAGCGCCTTTCTTCTTGCTGCTGGGATCCTTGCATGGATCATTGACTCCGGCAGCACACGCCATATGACATGCAACCGCACATGGTTCATTGAATTCAAGGAGCTGCGCACACCCAAACCTGTGCGGATTGGTGACGGCCGAGTAATTCCAGCCATTGGCGTCGGCACAGTCCGCATCTCCATTGCCTTTCAGGGCAAAATTGCATCGCACACATTTTCAGATGTTCTTTTTGTGCCAGACTTGGCGGCTAACCTGCTCTCTGTGACTCGACTCAATGATAAGCGGTGCAGGGTCATCTTTGACGCTGATCAAAGTTGCCGCATTTACACCCAGAACGGGAAGATTGTGGCTGAAGCAAAAAGGGAGGGTAACCTCACCATCCTTCCTACTCTGGATGCTGAAGCAGATGCTGGTGTTCCGGAGGTGGCCCTGGCCACGACCTGCACTTCTGCACATATGCCTTCTGCCCAAGAAAAGCTATCCATCCTTTGGCATCAACGTCTTGGGCACGTCGGATATGGTGCACTCCAGACCATGTCCCAGAAGAGCCTGGCTCATTGTCTTCCATCCAACTTGACACGGCCAGCCGCAGGTTGCTGTGAAGGATGCCTTGCCGGCAAACAACACCAAGAACCATTCAACAGCTTTGCAGATGTTGCCAGCACCGACAAACTTCAGCTGATTCATGTGGACCTATGCTGCATCAAGGATCCCTCTCTGTCCGGTAAACACTACTTCTTGGTACTTCTTGATGACTTTACTCATTATGTTTGGGTTCGCTTCCTTTGCTACAAATGTAAAGCCCCTGATCATATCATCACCTGGGCTTGTAAAGTGACCAATGAAACCAACAAGACTATCGAGGCGGTGCGCTCTGATAATGGCGGTGAATTTGTCAACTCCACCCTTACCACCTTCTTCGACCGCAACGGCATTTCTCATCAGAGCACTACACCTCGTACTCCTCAGCAGAATGGAAAAGCTGAACGCATGAACAGGACTCTTCTGGATTGCACTCGGTCAATGCTGCATGCTGCTGGCATGTCCAAGGGCTTCTGGGCAGAAGCAGTTAACACAGCAGCTTCTCTTCTGAATCGTGTGCCCTGTGGCAAACTTCCTGACGGGGCCTTCACTCCCTATCAGGCCTGGACTGGTCATCGGCCAAACGTTGGTCATCTCAAGGTCTTTGGGTGCACAGGTTATGCCTGGGTCCACCCTGAACTTCGCGACAAGCTCGGCTCCCACACTCGCAAGTGTGTGCTGGTTGGTTATGAAGATGGCAGTAATGCCTACCGTCTGTGGGACCTCCGCACCAAGACCATCGTCAAGAGCCGCAGTGCCACCTTTGATGAGACACTGCGTGACCGTACTCCTGCCTACTCTAACCCTGGACTGCAGATTGTCTCCCTGGACTTTGTTCCACCACTCACTCATCCGCAACATCCTATGGAGCCTGATGATGATCATCACGGGGTGCTCCCGCCTGTCATTCATGCAGCTAATGCGGCGCCCTCTCTCCCTAACCAGCCTGCTCCTTCCGATCCGGCGGTGCCTGCTGTCCCTTCGTCATCTCCGCTGGCCCCTGCAGCCAAGACTACTCGTGCGCGCCAACCCCAACATATTCAACCTACCAACTGGGACCCATCTCAGGGGCCACGACGTTCTGCTCGCAACAAGGGCCTTCAGGCACTCGCGGCCGTGTTTGGCTCCGCTCGCCATTCCTCGGCACCTTCTTCTGCCCCCTCTTCTATCTCCTGCACGCCTTCTACCCTCCTGTCTCCTTCTCCATCTTTCCCTTCACCGGACCTCTCCTTCGACGTTGCCTTGGTCACCCAAGTGGTTGATCCTGTCAGTTTCAAAGATGCCATGAATCGTCCTGAGGCCGCGGAGTGGCATGCTGCAGCAGTGGCCGAACATGAGCAGCTCCTTAAGCAGAATACCTGGGTCCTGGTGGACCTTCCCCCTGGAGCTCCGGTGGTTACGTTCAAATGAGTCTTCAAGACCAAATTGGATGAGCATGGTGCTGTGGATCGTTTCAAAGCCAGGCTTGTGGCTCGGGGCTATAGTCAGGTTCAAGGTGTAAATTACAGTGATACCTTTGCCCCCGTTGCTAATTACTCCTCCATTCGTGTGATTCTTGCCCTGGCTGCTCACGAGGGCTGGTTTCTCCATCAAATGGACGTCAAGTCCGCTTTTCTCATGACGCAGCCTGAGGGGTTTGTGCAGCCGGGGGGGGAAGGCAAGGTGTGTCGGCTGCTCAAAGCCCTCTACGGCCTCAAGCAGGCACCAAGACAGTGGAGCAAAAAAATCCATGAGTTCTTCCTCAGTCAGCAACTGCAACGACTTCACTCAGACCACTCTGTGTACTACAAAAGTGGTCTGGACAACCTCGGCGTCATCCTTTATGTTGATGATCTAATCCTGTTTGGCAGGTCACTGGCCACCAGCAACAACTTCAAGCAAGCCCTCTCCACAACCTTTGAGATGAGCGACATGGGCGCGTTGCGCTATTACCTTGGGATTCAGATCCACCACACCATGAATCCGTCAACTGTCATCCTGTCGCAAAGCACGTACATCACACGCATGGCAGAAAATTTTGGACCCAGTCAGCCGCATCCTACCAGCACCCCGCTGAATGTTGACCATGGACTGACACGCCCTGTCACGATGGATATGGTGGCTGATCCATCAGACGCCAAGCTCTATCCGAGTCTTGTTGGCTCCTTGATGTATGCATCAGTGGGAACCAGACCTGATCTTTCATATGCTGTTGGAATCCTCAGTCAAGGATGCAAGAACCCTACAATGGATCATGTCAACGCTGCCAAGCGCTGCATCAAATACTTGAAGTGCCATGAAAGCCTCAATATCCGATACTCTCAACATGAAAAACTGACACTTGTTGGTTTTTGTGACGCCGAACTGTCAGGCGACAAGAGCACGAGTAAATCCACTTCTGGGTATGTTTTCACGTTGAGTGGATGACCAGTAAGCTGGCGCTCAAAGAAGCAGGCAGTTGTGGCATTGTCTTCCACTGAAGCAGAATACATTTCTGCTAGTGAGGCGACACGAGAAGCAACATGGCTGCGGATGCTCCTGGGCGAACTTGGTTTTGAACAGCTTGAACTAACAACCATCTTCTGCGACAATCAAGGAGCGATAGCCCTCAGTGAAGACCCTGTTTTACATGACCGTACCAAGCACGTGAAACGTCAATACCATTACATGCGCGATGCGGTTGCTGAAGGAGAGGTCCAGCTGGAATATGTGGGGACCAAGGAGCAGGTTGCTGATGTGTTTACAAAAGCCCTAGAGAGAACACAGCATGATCTGCTGTGTAGACGAATGGGATTGAACAAAGAAAGCACCACACAGTGAGGAAGAGTGAAGTGAACCCCTGTTTGTAACCCAGCTCACTCATTATGAAGCATGAGACCGTGGGTGAGGATGAGGGACAAGTGAGTAAGGATGAATCACAGTAAACCACAAGAAAAAAAAAGGGGCAATCATGGTAGAGTCAGAGGAGATTGGGGAGGTGTTGTTTATGGTTGTTATATTTTCTTGCTGTTTCATTTTTAGATGGATTGGAACATACGGGGGGGAATGATAGAGCAAAAGAAAAGAAGAAAATTATGTCCCAATCACTGTGGCAAGAAAGAGGGCCAGGGAAGAGGCACCACTCTCTCCCCAGACCCTCCATCCTCTATCCTACTCTACACTCTATGTCCATGGGTCAGGAGAGAGGGTAGTCCCGTGCCTCCCCTGCCCGCATTGTACCTGTTCATGCTAGATGCATATGACGTGGCATACTATATCCGATTGGTCATTGCATAATTGTGTGCGATAGTCCAAGAAGCACAACTGAAGCTGGTCTGGCTGATGTGGACCATCGACACAGAACAGGGAAGGGGTGAAGGCAACAAACCAAACATCCTGGCGGACAGGTGCCAAGAATCATTTGAGAGGACAATTCTAGACTATGATCTACGACTCACAATGCCCAACCATAACCAGATCTATGGACGACGCCGAAGACATAAACAGAGGATGATCTACGGAAGAGGGGGGGGGGG
>SZWC01032075.1:0-21555 GCA_023375785.1 Penium margaritaceum | reverse complement strand
GAGAGAGAGAGAGAGAGAGAGAGAGAGAGAGAGAGAGAGAGAGAGAGAGAGAGAGAGAGAGAGAAAGTGAGTGTGTAACAAGTGAGTGTGTAAGGAGCGAGCGAAGTGCCAAGTGCCGGTTGACCGGGCCACCCACGCGAGACTCTCGACGTGGGGCCGAACGCCACCTCGGGATCGAACCCGACCCTCGAACGAGCGAGCTCCAGGCAGTTTCTCACACGCCCACATAAACCAGACCTGTGCTCCCGAAGGATCAGCAACCCGGCTCACTAAGCTGAAAGCATGCAAAAGTGTGAGAAACTACCCACATCACTAATGTATGTGGTGCATGCACTCCAATAAGTTGTTGTGATTTGTGACGTTCCTGTCGACCTGTACAGTTTACTGTGATCACTCGGCCGTGTCCATGCTCGTGCAGATCCCTGATATGGACCCAGGTGGCACCGGGGCGTCGTCTGGTGGTGGACTACCTGCTCGGAGCTGATTGACGGTCGCCCTAGAGTCCTGGATGCTGTCTGGGACCTTCTGCAGTTTTTCTGTAGCTTGTAGGATTTTATCGGTGGACTGGCCGAGGGCCCGATTTGCATGTCTTTGCATTGTGTGTCCACCGTTTGTTGTCGGATGCATGCATGTGACCAGTCGTAGCGTCCAGCTTGAGATTCTGCACGTGTAGGTTCAGACGGCGTAGCATTCTGACTTGTCTACGCTGAGTTACGGCCAAAACAGTGGTTTTGGGCCGGTTTCAGGACAGACCTTGCACTGCCGTGTGCGACACCCGCCGTGCGCCGCGGCAAGTACTTATGCCATGGACCTGTCATTTGTCATCACTCTCTGCAAATGCTATTAAAGCATTTTGACACTTTGCCTTGTGTCCCCTAGCCAGACCGTTGCCGTTGTGTGCACGACTTGTGACTGTCGTCACCGTCTGACCAGGCTTTGACGCCTAGTCAGCGGTAATATCGCTAGGAAGCTTCCACGCATTTTCTCATGGTATCAGAGCAGCGAGACTCCTCTCGCTGAGCTGCGCCGCAGAGACGCAACACCGGCAACAGCAATAAGAGTCACCGCCGCCGCCGTATCCTGGGACTTGTTGCAGCCGCTTTTCAACAACGACATCATCACTCAGTCCCCACCACCACATCGGGTGAGCTCCGGAATTTACTAGCTCCTGCAGCAGCAGCACCACCACCACCACCGAGTGGCAGCAGCAGCCATGTCTGGCTGCCAGCCTGTACACACAAAGAAAAAGGGAGTAGCAGCTCGCAGCAGCAGCTTGCGGCGGTGGCTGTGAGCACTGATAGCGCGCAGCGGCGGCAGCAGCTCGCAGCAGCGGCGGCATCTGCAGCCGCGAGCAGCAACAGCAGCGCAGCAGCAATAGCGGAAGCAGTAGCAGCATTGCAGCTGCTGCAGCGACTACAGTGCAGCAGCAGCGAAGCAGCAGCGGCGGAAGCAGCAGCAGCACAGCAGCAGCATTGCAGCAGCGCAGCAGCAGCATTGTAGCTACTACGCAGTTTCTGCTGCGCAGAAACTGCGCAGCACTGCGCAAGCCTGCGTGGCACTACGCTGGCCTGCGCAGACCCTGCGCAGCCGCGAGCAGGGGGTGACGAGGTCACCCCCACCGGTCACGCGGAGTTCTCGTGACCTTCCAAAAAAAATCACTGGCGTAAAATACGCAAGCGGAAAAAAATGCTAGCGTTGTTTTGCTAGCGTAAGAAACGCTGACGTCATCATCGTCTGTGTTGACATCAGCAATTTTGGGGTCAAAACTTCAATTGTTTTGAATATTTCAACTCTTCGAGAAACGCTGTCGGTTTCTCGTTCGGAGCATTTAAGACGTTTGGCCCCATACTGAGCGCTGACATGGCTCCGACCGGTGACAAGGGCAAAGGACCACCAGATCCTTCTTCCTCCTCCTCCGGGGTCATGAGCCCACGCTCGCAGGCCATTGTGGACCTGCGGAGTCAGCAGGATGAGATATGTCGCCTATAGTAGCAGCAGACCGACGCAATCCGCACGCTCACTAATCTTCTTCAGGGTCAGTCCACGACACCACAGCACACCTTCGGGGGAGTCGGCGGTGTCACACCTTCTGCACAGCAGTCAGCATCTACACCGAGGAGTGCGGCACGACAGGACCCGCCACTTCTTGATCCTTTGGAGGAGGACCCTGATATGCGAGGCATGGACGATGACACTCCCGAGAGGGAGATTCGCGTACTTCAGGAGCGTCTTCGCCAGTTGCAGACGCGTTCCGGTTCGCCGTTCCCGAACATCCGATCTTCGCCTGAGACCTACCTTGGCGACTTTCCTCGTCCCGTTGTCTTCCCCATCCCTCGTCTTTCCCATCCTGTGGTTTCTCTCCCTACGGAGCGGCAACCTAAGGAATTCGAGACACCGCGCCCACGATATGTCAGCGAGGACGGCTTTGACTGCTCGGAGACCCTTTTCCAGGTCTGGGCCACTTCAGAGGGAGTTTGGCCCTACTACCACAGTCAGTACCAGGTTACGTACCATGCTCAGGTGCTGACAGCGACTCGGGCAATGCGCGGAATTCTTTACGCCATGCCTCACGAGACTCTCTTGGACTTTCGCCCCTTCCTTGGAGAGGCTGGCACAGGCGCGGGTGCTGACCCACGTCCGGGCTGGGAGTTGGCACTGTCCCTGCTTGCTGCAGAGACGCACGCCACCCGCGCGGCTCACATCCGCGCCATCCACTCCCTTCATCAAGGACCTACCGAGCCCGCAGCCGCATACTGCCGGTGCGCCATGCACATCTACACGCGCCTTGGGACCGCAAGAGGGACACAGCTGTGGGTGCTTCGCACGCTCATGATCGGAGTTCATCTTGAGCATGCCGACATCTTCACGAGGTACAGCGACGCTGCGCTCGAGCCTTTCTCCACCTCCCTTCAGCTTCTCCCTTGGGTGCATCAGCTTTTCCTCCAGGTGACATCCGCTCGTGAGGCAGCCGTCGCCCACCAGGAGAGTTCAACTGCTGTACTGGTCATCACGTCACCACCGACGCCTCTCTCGCAATTCACTTCTCCATCCTCTCGCACGTCCTCCTCTTCCCCTTCCACCCCAGTTACCCCGACTCAGACGCAGGGTGTGGCAGCAGCAGCACAGGGAAAGAAGAGCAGAAAGAAGTGTGGCTCGGGCCAGCAGCAGTCACCAGAGTAGCAGTTTTCAGGCGGTAGCAGTGGACGCACTGTTCACTACTACAACTGTGGAGGCGCTCACCGCTACACCGAGTGCCAACAGCCGCTCGACTGTGCACGGATCACTCCTGGTCTTCAGGCTGCACATGCACAGCGGTCTGCGTCGAGCAGCATAGCCTCTGGTCGCGTGGCGACCACAACCGCAGCACTTCCCGCTTCCGCACCGGCGAGCAGCGGAGACCTGTACCCCCATGAATACACCATCGCCGAGCTCTGTCAGCTCCTGGCACTTCGCTCTGAAGAAGGTGCGGGTGTTTCGTCACAGCCGGGTGGTTCACAGACTGTTTTTTTGTCTGTTCTTGTCTCTCGTGATGACTCGTGTGGGGGAGTACAGCTGGCATGTGATGATGATGGGCCTGACAGTACAGATTGGATTTCTGAGTCTCACCTGTGCGCCCTTCGTTGCTCTCCCTCCTCTGTTGCCGAGCGCCCGTCTGCAGCCGAGTGTTCCATTGCCCGTTGCACCGTGACGTCCTCCAGTCGTGATTCGGGTGGCACTTGGATCATCGATCCCGGTGCCACTCACCACATGACATGTCGTCGAAGTGACTTCGTTTTCCTCGGTCCTGTGGCATCTGTTCGTTCCGTTCGCACAGGCTGTGGTCAGTCCTTGCCAGTCCAGGGTGTTGGGGTTGTGTGCTTCGATGGTCCGTCTGGCCCCTTGTATCTCTCCGACGTGCTTTTTGAACCTGACCTTGAGCTCAGCTTGCTCTCTGTGCGTGCTTGCACTTTGATGGGACTCTCTATGGAGCACACTGCCGACTCCGCGACAGTGACTGCCCTTGATACTCGCACTGTTGTTCTTCATGCCTCTGTTGTGGATGATATGTATCGTGTTCCTCGGATCTTTTCTTCTCCTTGCTCCCCTTCCCCTCTTGCTCGTGTGTTTGTCACTGGTGTCCTGTCTGCTGAGCACCAGCGCCTGCTGCATCGACGTCTTTGTCATGTGGGCTCCGACACTGTGTCGCAGCTCATTAGGATACAGCCCGCCCTCGGTCTTGACGCGGCCTCTTTCGAGAAGCCGCCCAAGACCGATTGTCTGTTCTGCGCTCAGGGTAAGATGCATTGCTGCACCTACCCTAACTCCCGTTCTCGAGCCCTTTGCCCCCTCGAGCTGGTCCATTTGGACCTTCTCGGTCCTCTCCCTGTCGAGACCTTGTCCGATCGGGGCCGATATGTCCTGACCCAGACCGATGATTTCACCCGGATGCGGTGGGTCTACAGCCTGCGCCAGAAGAGTGATGCCGCTCTCCCGGTTCGTCTCTGGCTAGTGATGGCTGAGCGTCAATCTCGCCACTCGCTGCATACCTTCCGCTCGGATCGCGGGGGCGAGTTTCTTGGCGAAATGGACAGTTTCTTTGCCGAGCGCGGGATTTTTCACCAGGTCTCTGCTCCTGACACTCTTCAGCAGAACGGTGTCTCTGAGCACTAGAACCGCACCATGGAGGATGCGGTTAGTGTTATGTGGTGTGAGTGCGGTCTCTCGGAATCCTTCGCCTTCGAAGGACTTGCCTACATGACGTAGGTTTAGAACCGCCTCCCGCACGGTCCTCTTCCGGACCACGTTACACTGTATGAGCTCTGGTTTGGCCACTGTGCCAATCTGCGTCTTGCTCGTGTCTGGGGCTCAGTGGATTCTGTGTGGTACACGGATGATCAGCAGGGATCCAAGGTCTCTCCGCGGGTTCGCTTGTGTGCCTTTGTTGGTATCTCCCCGCGGTCAAAGGCCTGGCGTTTTTGGGACCCCGCCCGTCGTCGCATTGTTGAGTCCCCCGACGCGCTCTTCTTTGAGTCTCTCACTTACCGCAATCTGACCTCGATTGTGTCGATGTCTGTCACACACGATCCTACGTGTGAGGTTTCTCGACGGAGTCTGAGCCTACGAGCACCTCTCGTCCGGCTGATGTGTCCGTTCGAGCCCCCTCCACTTCTCGGTCTCTGGCTCTTGATGACCCGGCAATCATCGCTGTCGGCCCAAGGACCTCTCCCGTCCAGCCTGTCTCCTCTCCTACACCCTCGCGCCCCACAGACATCCATGATACTGTCCCTCTGTCCACCTGTACTCCTGTCTCTGTGGGCGGTCCTGCTGCCACTCCCAGTCATGCGTCTGCCATCCGGTCACCAGCCTCTCCTCCCACTGCGTCACCTGCCTCTGTGCCTCAGTCCTCACCGGATGTGGTCATGCCTGTCTCTCAGCTCGCGGTCAGCCCTTTGAGCCCAGGCTACTCGCATGAGCCCGGTGGTCGTCTTCGACCGTTTGGCTCCGGAGCCCAATTGAGTGTCAGGTTCCGCACCCAGGCGCTCCACTCGCAGCGTTGCGAGTGGCGATCCCGGCACAAAGGCCCTTGGCCTGAGTGTCCGTACAGATCACACAGAGGTACATTCAGCGTGTCCTGTAGGGCACGATCTCGTCACTCGCGAGTTTCGTACCGCTTGTGATGCAGCAGCTGACCTTGTGGTCGTCAGGCCCAGTTCAGAGGCGTGTGCACTCGCCACTCAGAGCTCTCCCTCGTTGGCGTCTGATCCGGGCACACTGAGGGACGCCCTCTCATCAGAGGATGCTGACGCCTGGTGTGCCGCCTACGAGGATGAGCTTCGTACCATCCGAGAGCACGGAGTTTACGAGCTAGTCGACCTTCCACCTGGGAGGAAGGTGATTCAGGTCAAGTGGGTCTTTCGCAAGAAGGTGAAGCCGGATGGCTCACTGGAACGCCACAAGGCTTGCTTGGTCTTCAAGGGTTACTTTCAGATCGAGGACATTGATTACACTGACACCTTTGCCCCTGTCAGCCGCATGACCTCAGCTTGCGCTCTGTTTGGTGTGGTGGCTCAGCATGATTGGGAAATGCACCAGATGGATGTGAACAATGTGTTCCTCCATGGCTCTCTGGATGAGGAGATTTACGTGGCCCAGCCACCAGGATTTGAGGACGGTGACAAGGTGTGGCACTTGTGCAAGTCCTTGTACAGACTCAAACAGTCTCCTCAGTGCTGGAACCGGGTGATCACAGGTACTCTGACTCGTGTGGGATATGTACAGAGCGAGGCAGATCCCTCTCTTTTCATCCGACAGGCGCATGAGTGGTTCACTGCCATCCTGGACTATGTAGACGACCTCCTGATTGCGTCTTCCTCCATGGAGGCCGTGAAGGAGGCCAAGGCGGTCCTCCAGACTGCCTATAGGATGAAGAACCTTGGTCCTGCAGCAGTGTTTCTTGGCATGGAGATTGTACGAGACCGCAGACGCCGGACGCTTCTGTTGCATCAGGCCCGATACGCACGCGTTGTGGGAGAGCGCTTCAGTGACCTCCTTGACGCAGTGCCAACGGCCTCCAAACCTCTCACACCTGACGTACAGGACGCCCTGAAGGTGGACGATCCAACACAGCTGGTGGAGACGGTGGATGTGACCTTGTACCTCCGCCTCATCGGATCTATGATGTACCTGGCCACTACCACACGCCCCGATATCGCTTTTGCAGTCAACCTCCTTGCACAATTTTCACAGGCTCCACGTGCTAGAGCCCTCCAGGCGGCTGTGCGAGTGGTGCGGTATGTGGTTTCCACGCCGTACCTCGGACTCTGCTTTCACCGGCAGTGTTCGGTGGTTTTTTACGGCTACATCGACAGCGACTGGGCCTGGAGCCCGGATGGACGCAGTCGCACCGGTTACTTGTTCCTGCTCGGTGGTACCGCTGTGTCCTGGCGTAGTGGGCAGTCAGGCTGCATCGCACGTAGCTCGTCGGAGGCAAAGTATGTTGCTCTGGGTGCAGGGGCTGATGAGGCAGTGTGGCTGTAGTGCCTGTTCCTTGAGCTGGGTCAGTCAGTGCCCGCCGTTGTGCTTCGTTGTGACAACCAGAGTGCTCTTGCCATTGCAGAGAACTCTGGTGTCTTTCATGCTCACACGAAGCACATTGCGGTTGAGCATCACTTCGTGCGTGATCTGGTGGAGCGACATGTGATCTCCGTCATATGGGTTGGCACTGACATGCAGCGTGCTGACTTCTTGACGAAGGCACTCGCGCGCGGGAAGTTTCTGGTGGCCATTCGTTCCATTGGGCTTCGCCCCTTGCCTGAGAGTGGTTGAGTACGGGGTGTGTCTGTGTCTTTATCACGACTATTTTTGCACTCGTTGTTGCACTCGTTTTAGTGTTGCACGTGTATGGACATGCGTACCATCGGGTCATGGGGGAGTTGTGATTTGTGACGTTCCTGTCGACCTGTACAGTTTACTGTGACCACTCGGCCGTATCCATGCTCATGCAGATCCCTGATGCGGACCCAGGTGTCACCGGGGCGTCGTCTGGTGGTGGACTACCTGCTCGGAGCTGATCGACGGTCGCACCAGAGTCCTGGATGCTGTCTGGGACCTTCTGCAGTTTTTCTGCAACTTGTAGGATTTTATCGGTGAACTGGCCGTGGGCCCGATTTGCATGTTTTTGCATTGTGTGTCCACCGTTTGTTGCCGGATGAATGCATGTGACCAGTCGTAGTGTCCGGCTTGAGATTCTACACGTGTAGGTTCAGACAGCATAGCGTTTTGACTTGTCTACGCAGAGTTACGGCCAAATAGTGGTTTTGGGCCGGTTTTAGGACATACCTTGCACTGCCGCGTGTGACACCCGCCGTTCGCCGCGGCAGGTACTTATGCCATGGACCTGTCATTTGTCATCACTCTTTGCAAATGCTATTGAAGTATTCTGACACTTTGCCTTGTGTCCCCTAGCCAGACCCTTGCCGTTGTGTGCACGAGTTGTGAATGTCATCACCGTCTGACCAGGCACTGACGCCTAGTCAGCGGCATTATTGCTAGGAAGCTTCCACGCATTTTCTCACAAGTATGTGTCCCATCCTGGATTGTAGAAGTGTGTAACATCGCTACAGTTTGGCTCTCCATAGGATTGGTGTTGATGCTGGGGCCACCACTTGACAGCTTGATGGTGTTGCCATCACTGTGTGCTCCATGTTGCGTCACAGCTTTGCATGAGAGAGCTTTAATCACCTACAGTGATGTGTGTGTGTGTGTGTGTGTGTGTGCGTAGAGTCAAAAGGTCACTTGCGTGTATCACAGCCATAACCAACACTCCCCCATGACCCACAGACGAACAGTCCACACACACATAAGACTAATGGCACGTCACAAGACGACGAGGTGAACAGGTCAGCCAGGGGCATCCCGAGAGCGCAGCAGGCCAACAGCTTTGAACATGCCACTGCTGAGAGACTTGATAAGAAAGTCTGCCTACTGCTGACAAGTGTCGACCCAAACAACATGAACTTCTCCAGCAGCAATGCGCTCACGTACAAAGTGATGCTCGATGTTGATGTGCTTTGTGCGAGAATGATGCATGCGATCATGCTCAGCGATTGCCTTTGCACTTTGGTTGTCACAACGCAAAGTGATGCAGCGAATGGGAACACGCAACTGTTATAGTAGGTGAGACAACCACACACTCTCACACGTACCTATGCCAAGTGCCACGTGTTCTGCCTCACTGGAGCTCCGAGCAACACAGTCATGTTTTCCACTCTTCCAGGAGACAGCAATCCCACCAACAAGGAAGATGTAACCGGTACGGCTACAAACATCCGTGTCATGCGCCCAGTCACTGTCTGTGTATCCATCCACAACCACAGAGGGCTGAGCACGGTAACACAGTCCCACGCGCGCAGTGGACAACGCATAGCAGACAACACACAGTACCGCCTCGAGATGTTCCTGACGGGACTACTGGGAGAACTAGACAAGGAAGTTGACCGAGAAGGCCACGTCCGTCCGAGTGGTGGTAGCAAGGTACATGAGGGAGCCGACCACAATGAGGTAGTCGGTGACATCGATAATCTCCTCCAGCTGTGCTGCGACGATAACCTCCCCGCTCAAGAGTGGAGGAGATCTCCATGTTCCAACAACGTGGCAACTGTTTGAGCCCATAGAGGGCCTTCCGCAGACGCCAGACCTTGTTTGTGCCATCGGTGATCCCCGGTGGCTGGACCATGTAAATCTCCTCGTCAAGCTTCCCATGCAGGAAGGCATTGTTGACTTCCATCTGCTCCAGTTCCCAGTCGTGCTGGGCAACAAGGCTCAGCAGTGCTCGGGCAGTGGTGTACCTCCCGACCAGTGTGAAGGTCTCATCAAAGACAATCCCAGGAATTTGGGGGAGACCCTTAGCCGTGAGGCGAGCCTTGTACCGGTCAACTCTCCCGTCGGGCTTCAGCTTACGTCGAAGTACCCACCGAGCAGAGACTGCCTTACCGCCTATAGGGAGGTCCACGAGCTCAAAGACACCGTGCTCCTGGAGGGCCGTCAGTTCCTCCTGCATCGCCTTTTCCCAGAGGTCAGCATCCGCTGTCTCACGAGCCTGCCGGACAAGGGTAGGCTCAGGAGGGAGAGTAGGGAGGCCAGAGGCTACAAAACATGCGGCAACATAGCCGGCGATGGAAGACTCAAGAGCACCGTGGAATTCATGGGCTACAAGAGCATAGCCGACAGCTGAGTTGGGATGCACGACGCTCACGGACAGGCCAAGTGCATCAAGGCCAGTGGGACGGGCTTAGGTCCCAGCAGTGGAGGACGACGCACTGGAGCGAGTGACTCGCTGTGAGGGCTGAGAGGCTTTGGATGGGCCAGCAGAGACAGACTCAGTCGGTGTCACGGAGGGATGTGGGCGTCCATGAAAGGGATGAGAGGACTGTGAGGACTGAAGTGCACGCAGTCTCCCCCCACGTATGTAGGGCTCAGGGTCAGGAGGAGTGACCTGAGGTACGTCACCTCCAGTGACGTCAGCCATCGGAGGTGACTGCTGAGACGACTCAGGGGATGAGTTGGGAGTGGAATGCACTGGGGACTACGTGTGAGCGGGTGCCGAGTATGAGGACTCAGGACTGCCAGAGGATGGCTGGGATAACGCGGCATCCGAGGCGGTCAGTGAGGTATCCGACTTAGATGAGGTAGGAGAGGACGAGGACTCCGCCAAGGAGTCCTCGTCCTCGCTGTCCGTGTGAGGGAAATGGTGAACAGCAGGGGACACTGCGGGAGTAGAACGAGAAGATGGCACTCGGAGATCGGAGGCTGGGCCAGACACACCCCCCAAGCCGACAAAGCGAGAAGAGAGAGGAGGGAGGAGGGACATGGGACAGTTCACGAGGAAAGACATCCTCAAAGAATAAAGCGTCGCGAGACTCGATGGCGCGAGAGCGGTCTGAGTCCCAAAAGTGCCACGCCTTGGACAGTGCAGAGACACCGAGAAAAGTACAAAGATGGGCGCGAGGGCCAAGCTTGCTGTTGCGAAAGTCCTGTAGCAGCCAGACGGCAGCAACGCAACCTCAGACGCGGGCGAGACGAAGTTCGGCATGACGGCCGTGCCATCGCTCAAAGGGAGTGACATGGCAAGGGAGGGGACCGTGAGGAATACGGTTCCATACCCAGGTCCTGTAGGACATGGCCTCGAAAGAAAAGACGGGGGAAAGGGAGGATTCAGTGAGGAGGGTGTGGACAATCAGCAACAGTATGGTTCCAGCGTTCAGAGACTCCATTTTGCTGGGAAGTGTAGGGAGTGGAAGGCTCCATACACACCCCGTGAGAGGTCAATAAGCGGGCTGTGGGACCCATGAATTCCCCCTCGTGGTCGCAGCGGAAGACCTTCAAGCGACGACCACAGGCCAGCTCGGCCTATGGGAGCCAGGACTCAAGAGTGGGACAAACATCACTCTTTTGTCAAAGGGCGAAGACCCAGTGCATGTGAGAGAAATAATCCGTGACATAAAGGACATAGCGACCAACCCTGCCGAGAGCATCATGGGCGAGAGGGCCCATGATGCCGGCGTGAAAGAGATCAAGTGGATGAGACATGCAAGACTCAGAGGTGGGAAAAGGGGACCGGTGCATTTTGCCCTACGCACAGTGAAGACAGTTGGTGGGACAAGGGGCAGAGAACGTGTCGGCGTCGAGGCCATGAGCGGGTTTGTCCCTTAGCAAACTGTCAACAGCAACAGTGTGAATGTGGCAGAGGTGGCGATGGAGCAGTTGTGCGTGTTTCGGAGAGAGAGAGAGAGAGCACCAACATGAACAAGGGAGGTAGTGGTGGGATGAGACGCAAAGGAGGGCACGCGGTACAAGCGGTCACAACACATACCACGCTGCAGGACACGGCCAATGGTGCGATGCAATACAGAAGCAATTCCGCGGCTGGAAGAGAAATCCAAGCCCTGGCCGTCGAGAGTCGTAACAGAGAGAAGACTGAGCTCAAGAGCGGGCACATACAAAACATCTGGTAGGAATAGCTCCCCCCCAGGGCCAACAAAGCGGACGGCTCCAACACCCTGGACAGGCAAGAGCTGACCAAAGCCGGTACGGAAAAAACGCACAGAGCTGACAGGGCCCAGAGAGACGAACGAGGACCGACAGGACATCATGTGGTGGGTGGCTCCGGAATCAAGGATCCAGAAGCCGCTGGACACACGGACAGAAGCAGGATCACGGCTGACAGCGGCAACCGCAGAGCGAGGAGGGAGGCGCTGACCACAGGCTGCGAGGTAACGAGGTAAGCTGTACGACTGCCACTGCTCAATCCAAGGAACATCAGCGGGGAACAACCCTGAACATGACCGGACGACGCAACACGAAGCGACGTATTGAAAATACATGCAAATATCCCCTCATCCGAACACACACTCTCACCTCCCTGATCACGGAGGTGTCGATGATGGACGGCATGGGCGAGGGCCGAGTCCAGCTGGTGTTCATTGTCAGACAGGATAGTGATGATGACACCAGAGGAGGTGTGCTGAGAGGGGGCAGCCGAGGTCGCCCAAGGAGGGGGCGCGTAGAATCTGGAGGGAGGGCTAAAGTAGAAAGGGCCCCCGAACCAAGACGGCCAATCCCAGGGAGGGTGTGGAGTTAGGGCAGTGCTGTAGGCAGCAGCTGGTGGTGAAGAAGTGCTGCGACCGGAAGGAGCAGCGGAGGTGGGGAAGCAAGAGGAGCCACCCCCGAAACCCGACGAGCATGCCCAGTGTGCACGCATGGCTGAGGCAAGGCGGGCATTGTCGGGTGGAGCAGGACACTTGGGCGCCGCATGGCCGGTGGCACCACAGTTCCAGCATGTGACGGTGCTGGATGTGGAAGATGAGGAAGACGCTGTGTCAGAGCCGTGCCCTTTGCCACCCACCCCGTGCCCCTTGCCGCCAGAAGAACCGCCACGGCCTTTACCCTTACCACGGCCAGTACCCTGACCACCCCCTTGGGAAGCAAGAGGTGTCGCAGTCAAGGTGGAGGATGTGGTGGAGGATGAGGTTGAGGCAGATGACGAGGAGGGGAGCGCTGTAATGGCTGCTGCGATGGCGGCGCGATGGATGCGCTTGATCTGCGGTGCGCTCCACCAGTCGGTCAGACGCTGGGAAGTGAACTCCCACAAGGCGCCGATGACAGGGGGTGCATCCTCAGGGACGTGGATGGCCGCTAAACGTTCAAGCTCAGTGGCCTTGACCTCTATGAAGATGTCACTGAGCTCTGGGATGAGGCCGTTGACAATGTAGAGAGCAGTCGGGAGCTGTCCAGTGGCTGCTTTACCAAGGTCGCGTAGCAAGCGCAGACTGCGGGTCCAATAGGCATCAACGGTCTCATCAGCATGCATGGAGAGCGTGTTGAATTGGACAGTGAGAACACTCTGGGCTGCATGTCCAGTCACTGTTGTGCAGCGTTTGATCTATGCGTACGCGCCGACAGGGTCAGCAGGTGTGCGACGTGCAGTGTTGGCGTTGTAGGACCCGCTCTCATCAGTGAGATCATCAGGTCCAACCCGGATGAGTGCACGAAATGCGCGAGCCGACTCAGCGTCAACAGGCACAAATGGGGGGACGGCAGATGCGTTGGGTTCATGGTAGTATTCCTAGAGGTGCTCTCCCTGTGCCCAAGCACTGAAGCGGACCTCCCAAGAATGGAAGGTGAGGTTAGAAGTGAAATGAGGTAGAGTAGAGTCAAAGTCTGGTTTGCACTGTACTGATGGTGCAGGTGCTTTTGCGGCAATTGCGCCGGTGGCGGCATCGAATGCAAGAGGGTCAGAGGATGATGGGCCAGCAGTCATTGATGCGGAAGCGGGTGATGTGGAGCATGCAGCAGCGATGCCGATGGCAGTGGTTGTAGAGGGTGTGCGGCGCAATGTGGGATGGAGGCGGTTGATGAATAGGTCTGTAATGTGATCTGCAAAGGTGTCCTGGTCTGCTTGCTTAGTGTGCAGCCTTTCTTCGGTCGTGCGCTGGGTGGCGAGCGCAGCTTGCAGTGTAGTGCGCAAATGCTGCAGCTCAGCCTGCAAAACAGCGTATTGGACATCGTCCACTGGCATTATGCCAGAGACGTGACTCTGCCGATAAAGTTTCGGCAGAGATTCCCTTGCCCCAGTGGGCGTGGGAAATGTGTGATGAGTGCGTCGGGAGACTACTGCAAGGCAACAACCTGAACGCACAAGCACGCCAACGTAGGAGAACCTAGGAAGAAGAGGAGTCCAAGCTCACCAATCACAACGGCGTAGAGAGAACAATGGTGGAAGAGTTGTTGCAGCTGACGAGGCTACAACTGCAACGAGGGCAGATGCTGAGACGGTAAGGCAGGCTACCCCTGTCAACGCTGCGGCTGACCGGGTGGAGATGGCGGCAGTAGTCAAGACTAGCAGCTGAATGCGACGTGTCACCGAAGAAGAGGTGGAGAGCAGTGCTGATGCCTGTGCTGTGGATGTATGAATGGAGTCCACATCACTAGAGAGTGTTGTTGTAGCTGCAGCTGCTGCTGAAGTGACTGCATCTGCTGCGGCAGCAATCTGGGTGACGACATTGACAGAGCAGCTGCCAAGGGACCGTGATCAACTGCTGCTGCTGTGTATGTGTCAATGGCCCTACTAGCAGCGGTACTGGCTGGTGCGCGGGCAGTACGTGCAGTGGCAGCAAAGGTGGAAGTAACAGTAGCACTAGATACAAGAGCAGCCTGCTGAGCTGTCAGAATGTCAGGGGATGGAGTAGAAGCTGACTCAGTAGTTGATCCAGCAGTAGATGCAGTCCGACGAGGAGCAGACGCTCCAGGTGCTGCTGCTGCAGAGGATGGTGCTGCTCCACCAGGGACAGTGCAACGACGCTGCTGACGAGTCCTATGGACAATGGGTGGGCTTACCGGTGACCGGAGAGGTCGACGTTCACGCGGTGGTGCCGTGGCCGGTTCGTTCTGCGCTGTCGGAGAGTCGTCAGTGGCGGATTGACAGTGAGCCGCGTAGACTCGGGCGTCATCCCTCTCGTAGTAGTCGGCCGGGTCGTAGTCCTCACCGAGGTAGACTCGGATTGCTGCGGCAAACCCTCGACCACACCTCCCGCTCCGCCCTCTCCTCGTAATACGCTATCTTTTCGTCGATGCGGCCATGCTCACGCACGACTGTGGATGACGTGGGGATAGGTTCTGTTTCCGGAAGGGAAGCCAGGGCGCCGGATGCTCGGCTGCCGGGCAGGAAGCCTGTGACGATGGAGTGCACCAAGGTGGTGAAGCCACTGCTGCTGCTCACACCTAGGAGGGCATGGTACAATGCGCGGGAATGAGAGGGTCGAGACACGGCGAGTAGCAGAGAGGAAGTGGACGAGTAGGAGAGATGCAGGTGCAGCACCACGGAGGTAGCGGGTGCGGCCCAGGGCAGCTGCGAGAGTGCAGGTGCAGTTGCTGAGGAGAAGCAGCAGTTAGGGTGCCCGTGGTATGGTCAATAAGTGCACGGAGGCCAATGGGCAACGGGAGGAGAAGAAGAAGAAAAAAATTGTGTGGACAGAGAGATGCTGATGTCGTAGGCGCTACGACGGAGAGCACAGCATGAGTCCCTCCCATGTAGATAGAGGGTGCGGCGCAGTGTGACTAGAGAGCACGGGTGCGGCTGCTGGAGGACAGAGGCGACAGCAACGACCACAGCGTGGTCAACGTGCATGCTGAGGCTGAAGAGAGGCCGAGCCTAAGACCACACCGTGCATAGGCTCGATACACCACGGAAGTCGTGAGTGCAAACTGTGTAGTTGAGAGAAAGGAAGCGCATGCGGCTGCTGATTGACAGGAGCTACGTGCATGGCCACAACGTGGACATCGTGCACGTGAAGACCGAAGAAGGGCCAAGGTGATGGCGGAGGTGGAGAGGTAGTGTCGTTGTACACAATGAGCTTGCGCGGGATCACCCGCAACGTGGGTGATCCCGTACAGAATACGTTATAGCACATAACACTTTCACATGTACCACTTGCAGGTGAAGCCTCCAAAGAGCTTGTTCACACACTCCTCACAGGCAAAGATGATAATGCAACTCACAGGTCATCTGGCTGGGGCACGCGTGCAAATCCTAGTTGACACAGGTACTGATGACGAGTTCATTAGTACCTCTCGTGTGTGACAGATAGGATTGAAATACACGCCTTGTGAGGGAAAAGTCACCGTCGGTGACGACCGTGAGGTTGATGTACTCAGCACATGTTGGACAAGGCTCAAGCTAGGAACTCTCACAACAATCGTCAACCAGACTGTCATTGACTTGACAGATGATTTTGATGTTTTTTTGGATGATCCTTGGCTTCATGAGCACAAGGCCAACATGAGTTGGGTTACAAAGACTCTCACTGTACAAAAAGGAAAGCGTTCCATCACGCTTTCGCCTATGGATCACTCAAAGTCCTCTCACAAGAGTGGACAATCCATCCTTACGGCGCTTCAAGTGAAGCAATACTTGCATAAAGGGCACAATGTGTTCCAAGCGCAACTTCGTAAGGTCGATGACGACGATCCATCGTCGTGCTCGAGTGATGTCAGCTCTCTCCTTGAAGAGTTTTCTGACGTTTTGGCCCACTCCCGGATGGCCTACCGCCAGAACGTAATGTTGGTCATACAATCCCTCTCGAGCCTGGTGCAAGGCCATTGTTTTGGCCCATGTATCGGCTCAGTCCTTCTGATCGTGGAGAAGCCGAACGATAGATCAAGGAATACTTGGCCAAGGGATGGATTGAACCTAGCAGCTCTCCATTCGGAGCTCCTATCCTCTTTGTCAACAAGAAGGATGGAGGTTTACGCATGCGTGTTGACTACCGTGCATTGAACAGCTTGATGACTAAAAGGTCCTCGATCCTTGCCAAGGATCGAGGACCTTTTTGACCAACTTCAAAGTGCAAAGGTCTTCTCTTTCCTTGATCTGGCTCAAGGATATCACCAAATTCGGATCACTGAAGAAGATGTTCCCAAAACTGTGTTTCCGAAAACTGAGCTTTGGTCTTACCAATGCTCCAGCGATATTTCAAGCCACAATGAATCACATTTTTTGTGACCAGTTGGGCAAAACCGTCTTGGTATACCTTGATGATATCTTGGTTTTCTCAGAGAATCGTGAGGATCATGTACAACATCTACGTACCGTGCTCAAGATCCTCGGCAAGGGGAAGTTCTTTGCCAAGATGGAGAAGTGTGCTTTTGCACAACCCGAGCTACAGTACTTGGGCTTCATCGTTGGCAGCGAAGGAATCCGAGTGGATCCTCGCAAAGTGCAAGCTGTTGTGGACTGGCCTCAGCCATCCAATGTGGGCGAATTACGAGCCTTCTTAGGCTTGGAAAATTACTTCCGTCACTTCATGCAAGGCTACTCTAGCCTTGTCGCCCCACTCACAGCTCTCACACGTAAAGATGTGAAATGGTCATGGTCTGATAAGTGTGAGCACGCATTTGTGCGTGTCAAGGAAATTCTGACATCTGCACCTGTGCTTGTACTCCCAAATCCCGAAAACCCATACGAGGTGCTCTGTGATGCATCTATCATCGGGATAGGGGCTGTCCTTATGCAAGAAGGACGACCGGTCGCATATGAGAGTCACAAACTCTCATGCGCTGAGACTCGCTACACCACAAGCGACCAAGAGTTACTTGCGGTAGTTCATGCCTTGAAGGTTTGACGTTGTTACCTTGAAGGTGCCAAGGGTAGATTCACAGTGGTTACAAACCACAATCCCTTGGTATTTTTTCAGTCACAACCCAACCTTTCTCGGCGACAAGCTCGTTGGAGCGAGTACTTGAGCAGATTGCACTTCCAGTGGGAATACCGACCCAGTCGTACAAATGTGGGCAGACCCGTTGAGTCGCATTCCGGTCAACGCGGTTCTCACCACACTTCAAGCGCAATCCCTTTGCATAAAAAATGTATGGGAGCAGGATGTGCCCAAGCCTGATAACCCCCTACGCCAACCACCAAAACCGATGCCACATTTCACGTCATTCTTGCAACGTATCCGCATGGGATACTTTGATGACCAATGGTTTGACCAGGGGTAACATTGACCGATATGGCTTGCTGGAAGCCTCTGGTCTCTGCAAGAAGGGCAACTTGGTGGTTGTGCCCAACTCCGGAAAGCTGCGGGATAAAATCCTTTTTGAGTTCCATAATCCAGCAGCAGCTGGCCACCTTGGTGCAGCAAAAACCGGAAAGGCTCTCTCAGAGCATTATTGGTGGCCTGGATGGTCGTGGGACCTACGCAAGTACATCCAAGCCTGTGACTTGTGCATCCGCAACAAGTCAAGCAACAAGGCACCAGCAGGATTACTGAAGCTCCTCCCATTGCCTAACTCCTCATGGGAAGAAGTGAGCATGGATTTTATCACTGGCTTACCCGAGACGCCTCGTGGCCATGATGCTATCCTCGTGGTGGTCGAATCTTTGACCAAGATGGCGCATTTCATGCCCACAACCACGCATGTCACTGCCGAGGAAACATCACGCATCTTTTGGGACTCTGTTGTTCGACATCATGGGCTGCCGTTACGCATTATCTCGGATCGAGATGTGTAGTTTTCAAGTAAATTCTGGTAAGCTCTTGGTGAGATCTTTGGCACCCGCCAAAGGATGTCCACTGCTTTTCATCCACAAACGGATGGACAGACTCAACGGATGAACCGAACTCTAAAGCAGATGCTCCGGATGTACGTGGATTCTTCGATGGATGACTAGGATGAGTTTCTCAGTCCGGCAGAGTTTGCCTGCAACAACTCTGTTCATGAATCCACGAAGCTGACACCGTTCTTTCTGAACTACGGCCGGCATCCGATGGTACCCGTCTCCTTGGTGAGGCACGGGGGCGGCTGGAATCAGGTACCCTCTGCCCAGGCCTTTGCCGATCGCATGGAAACTCTTTGTCGAGAAGCACGTGAATACCTCCATGCATCGAAACAGTGCCAAAAGGCCTATGCCGATGCTGGTCACCGTGACGTCACATTTTGTGTCGGCAACCACGTGCTTTTGAGGACAAAGAATATGCGTCTCAAGACACCCGGAGCAAGGAAGATCCTCCCTAAGTGGGTCGGACCATTCAAGGTCACTCACAAGATTGGTGAGGTTGCTTACCGCCTTGCTCTCCCAAAGGTCATGAAGATCCATGACGTGTTTCATGTCAGTCTTCTCGCACCTTATGCAGCGTCAGGAACGGTTCAGCCACCGCCTCTAATGCTCACAATTGACGGTCAGTACGAGGTACATGGGCTCCTCCAACACCGCAAACGTACATGCGGTAAACTTGTTGTGAAGGAATACCTCGTGAGCTGGGCCGGTTGTGGACCTGAACACAATAGTTGGGAGCTTGAGAGTCGTGTCCCGGCCGTACAACCTCGCATAATGTAGGTCAGTTGTTACGTTGCATAGATCGGCACCATTCCCAAAAATGGTCTGCAGCGTCCTCTGTCTTGAAATACAGGGATAACCCTGGCTTCGGTCGACTGGACGGCGAGGAGAATTCCTCGCCGACCAGCCCTATGAACCGGAATCTTCATAGAAGCTTCCGATTCGCAGGAGGGCGACTGGATAGTGCCGCGCACTATCCGGCCGCCGCTCGAGGTCTTGCGACCTCGAGCGGCGGAACGCGAGCCCATCGCGAAAATTCACGACGGACTACGCGGGACCCGCGCTGTCACATTGGGCATGACCCAATGTGACATCGTGAGGGGTCCCCACCCATCAAGGGGCCCCTGACGAGGCCCCTCGCCATGACGAGGGGGCTCGCGAGGGGCCACCGGCGGGCATTCCGACGGGACCACTCCGCCGGTTGCCACATCCACTCGGTGGCTTGGCAAACACGTTCTTATAAACGTGCTGGCCACGCCATCGGACGAGGGGCGCCGAGTGGTGACAAAATTCCCTCGCACGTGCGAAGACATTTTGTCACCACCTCTCCATCCTTAATCACGCCAAAAACTTAGGGTTTCCATGTGGACAACATAACATAGTTTAAAGGGTTGAATCGACGAGAGAAGTGTACCTAGTCGAGCCGCGTCAACCCACCGACAAAATAGACGGATAAAATAATATCCTCCATCCTCCCTCTTGGGTTGCCCTATGACGAGAATGGACTCCGCAACCCGACCTTGGTCGGGACATACTTGTGAGAGGAGTCATTCATGAGAGACATCACTTCACGACGAAGTTAATCTCCACGACCAACCTGCACGATTGCCATGAGCAATCGGGTCCCGAGGGTTCATTCACCCACAGAGGCTCGCACCCCGTTTCACCCGCCGTGTTACAGCAACCTCCACTCAAACATTTAACCTTGAATGATGCCATGAGAAGGTAATATCAACATTATTCCCTCCTTACAAACCAAAAGCAAAACATGCTCACAAAACAAGTTTGACACGGATCAAGGGTCTAAGATGTTTTGTTAGCTTGATTGTATGTCACTGACAAAAAACAAAATCCATGCATGATGAGATTTATTTTTTTGTAGGAGATGGTGAGAGAAGTAGCCATTAAAAAGTGGACTTATCACACAGTTGTCCATTGCCATCTACCAAGGTGCTTTTACTTCATAAATACAACCCATATATGAATGTACTCTACTCTTTGGTAATTACGTTGTACTATGATCAAGTTTTCTGAATTCTCCCTAGATTCCAACTTTTTTCCTCTGCACTCAAGGTGCACTACGTAACCCTGTGCACGCCTTGCGTGCAACATCAACACTTGTTGTGCATTGGAATGGAAAAGAAAAAGAAAACCAGGACCGCTGATTTTTGGGAGATCTCAACTAGAGCTCTTAGATTTTTGCGTCAAAACCCAGTCAACTTGACCACACATTTGGGTTCGACCACATTTTTTTCACCATTTCAAACGATTATCACAACGGTTAACATAGAGATCCTCAACTTAAGAATTCATGGAGTTTGGAACATCAACTGCCCTCCCCCCTTTTTTCGTTTGATGCTTGGAACTTTCCAAGAGGTACCTCGTGGTGTGTTGGGAACACTATCGGTCTTCCCCCTTTCCCATGAGCAGGAAAACATTTTAGGAAAATGATTAAGAACTTCTCAATATACTGTACATATTAAAGCGAGCTCCATGCCGCTTTTTGCACCTGTGAACCCACGGCCAACTAGGCCAAATCTCGGGTTCAATCGAGGAAATCGTCCTCGCCTCCAGTGCTCTTAAAGTTATATATATGTGTATATATATATATATATATACATATATATATGTGTGTATATATATATATATACATTCATTTCATGCAAACTTGGAGCTCGGTTTGAGCTTCAAAGTGCTTTTTGCAGTGCCTAAAATGGTTGCCAAATGAAAAGAAAATATCCTTGACAATTTTTGGAAGCAGCCAGGTTCAAAATTCATGTTGTTTTGGAGAAAAATCTTCGTCACAGTAGCAGAACTTCTGTTGCCGCGCACTCAAGCCTCGGACTCTTCACATCCTGTCGCTTGAGATACCCACTGTGCTACTCGTGCACGTAACATAGGTTTAACTGGTTCATCCATGCCACGGATTGCTTGTGTGCCGGACCATGTCCCTTGGCGGCAAAGATGAGGGAGAAGGGTTCCTCGCCTCCATCCTCCTTGGGTTGTTGGCCCAGTCAGAGGGAGGGGGGGAGGAGAAGGGAGAGGGAGGTTGCCTCCTCGCCTCCCCCTTGGGCTGTCGGCCCTATGAGAAAGGGGAGAAGGGAGGATACCTCGACTCCTCCCCCCCTAGGCCGTCGGCCACGTGAGGGAGAGGAGAGTGGGACACCCCCTCTCCGTCCCATTGGCCGTTGGCCCATGGAAGAGAGAGAGAAGAGAGAAACATCCCTTTTCTCCCCTTGCGGGCTGGCGGCCTTCAAGAGAGGGGGGAAGAGGTGGAGACGTCCCCTCTCCTCCCCCTTGGCTGTCGGCCCACATGAACAGGAGGGCGGGGAGGGGGGGGGCAACGCCCCCTTTCCTCCCCCATCGGTTTCGTCGAAGCCATGGCCGAGGGGGCGACGGGGGCTTGCCCCTCTCCTCCTTAGCTCCATCGGCATAATGAACGAAGGGGAGGGGGGGGGGGGGGG
>SZWC01032074.1:9376-21555 GCA_023375785.1 Penium margaritaceum | reverse complement strand
TGCCCACTCTTGCAAGGTGTCTGGGGTGACCCTTTCCTTAACCCTGGCCCTTGCCATAAGTGAAAGCACCCAGGCAAGCATTGCAAAGTTGAGTGATATGAGGAACATCAAGGAGGGAAAACTATGCAAAATTTTTCCTGAGATTTTCCGCACTTTTTGATTACAAGGGGTACTTCGTAACCCAAAAACAGAAGCGAAGAGTTATGGATGCCCGAACCCAGGTAGTGCCTACGATGGTCAATGATGCCAAACATTGCCACGCAACATGAGACATGGACCCTAGGCAGAGCATGACGCTGCAGACGTAATAGTACGGTCAGATCCAGCGCTGGACGCATGCTGACAGCCTCTCCGGTGGCAGTGGCCACCGGCGGCTCGATCGCCGAGGAGGCCTGCCAATGGAGCTGAGCACATTGCTGCATGGAGGAGACTCCAGCGAACTGCGTGTAGGCCTCACCGTGCATCGGCTCCACCGGACGACACTCCAGCAGCTTCGAGTCTCACCGTCAGTCATCTACACGCCGATGTACACAAGCCGGGAGGACAAAACAGAGCACAATGAGAGATGCGAAAAAACCAACACTCGCCCATGACTCATAGGTGCAGTGCACATGGGCGAGCATCGACACATTCAACAGACAGACTCCCCCAGGGCACATAGAGACGCAGGCTAGGACAAAGAGTTTAACTCATGGACGCACGCGGACTGAACTCACAACCTTCTTGAACGGGTCGCGCTTCAGTGCCTTCGTAAAAAAAGTCAGCCAGATGCCGTGCTGTCTCAACCCACACAATGTTGATGCTGACGTCATGCAACAACGAACGCACATAGTGATACTCAACACTGATGTGTATTGTGCGTGTGATATGCACGCCATCATTGTCGGCAATGGCCATGGCATTCTCATTGTCACAATGCAACATGATGGATGCGACGAACTAACGCAACTCGGACAACAGACGACACAACCACACGCTCTCACATGCGCCTGAACCAAGGGCTACGTACTCAGCCTCAGCAGTGGTGCGTACAATGCGCCCCTGCTTACCACTACGCCAGGACACAGCCGTGCCGCCAATTAGAAAGATCCAGCCTATGCGGCTCTTACCGTCCGGACTGCCGACCCAGTCACTGTCAGTGTAGCCCACTGCGACAACAGACGGCTGTCGGCGGAACATGAGACCTTGCCGTGGAGTCGAGATGACATAGCGCAGTACTCGGATCACGGCCTCGAAGTGGAGGTGACGCGGCTCCTGAGAGAACCGGGCCAGGATGTTGACAGCGAACGCGATGTCTGGGCGCGTCGTCGTCGCCAGGAACATCAGTGACTCGATGACACGCAAATATGTGGTCACGTCTACTGGCTCCCCCACCACGGCTGGATCAGGACTCTTGAGCATCGCTTGACCATCGGGCAACATTGGTGAGGATGCTCTCGGCACGAGGGGCATGTCCTCAGCAAAGCGCCCGGACAGGGTATGGACGGAGGCGTCCTGATGGACATGGAGTATGCCGGCGAAGCGATCATGCTCAAGCTCCATGTCCAGAAATACTCGTGTTGGCCCAAGGTCCTTCATCTCGTAGGCAGCGTGCAGCAGGTCCTTGATCCGCTGGATGGCAGCTGCATCCGGTGATGCGATGAGTAGGCCATCGACATAGACAACGACGAGAGTCTGACCTCATGGGTTGATGAATAGCGCGGGGTTAGCAGAGCTGCGAAGGAGGCCGCGGCTGTGCGAAGGAAGCGTACGACTGATCTCCTGGTTCCAGCAATGCGGTGACTGATTCAAGCCATAGAGGGCCTTCCGCAGCTTCTAGACCTTGCCAGAGCCGTCGTCGAAGCCTAGAGGCTGTACCATGTAGAGCTCCTCGCCCTCTACTGAGCCATGGAGGAAGGCGTTGCTCACATCCATCTGATACAGTTCCCACCCATGTTGGGCAACGAGGCTGAACAATGCCCGGCTGGTAGAGAACCGACCAACCGGGGCGAAGATCTGGTCATAGTCGATCCAAGGGACCTGAGCAAACCCCTTGGCAGTGAGACGGGTCTTGTACTTGTTTAGAGACCCGTCTAGCTTCCACTTTCGCCGGAGAACCCACTTGGCGTCGATGCCCTTCCGGCCCGGGGGGAGGTCGACGAGCTCATAGACGTGATGTTGCCGAATGGCGGCTAGCTCTTCAGCGCATGCAGCTTGCCAGTGAGCGGCCTCGGGAGATGCCTGAGCCTCACATAGGGTGGTTGGGTCCTCTGGTCACTTCGTGGGGCGGACAGTAAGGGTGTGCGCGTCCCGTGCCCCTGATTGCATCCGTGTGAGTGTGGCCGTAACCGCATACCGGTGTTCTTGATGGAGCAGGGCATAGCCCAGAGCTAACCCTGGATGTAGATCGACAATGACTGACAGTGTGGCCAAGCCGAGTACCTTGGTGCCGGGGTCCCCACTCACGACCGTGGGAGTGGATCTGACACGAGGTGAGGATCCTCATGGAATGAAAAGGGGTCATGGGGTGAGAGGGCGTGCGGAGGCAGCCTGATTGCCAACTGTCGGCCTGGGTCTAAGGCTCCCGCCCAGACCACGTGTGTAGCGCGCCGATACGGACGGGGCACCCGGCCCTTGGGGGCCAGCACACACGGACGTGGCAGCCAGCCTTGAGGGGTTGATAGACACAAATGGGGCAGCCGGCCTTGAGGGGCCATCAGATTCAGATGGGGCAGCCGGCTTGGAGGTGCTGGCGGGCATGGATGAGGCACCCGGCCCTGGGGGGCTGTCGGACACAGATGGGGCAGCCGGCCTTGATGGACTGGCTGACACGGACGGGGTAGTCGGCTCTAAAGGGTTGGCGGACATGGATGAGGCAGCCAGCCGTGAGGGGTTGACGGACACGGACGGGGCAGCCAGCCCTAAGGGGCTGACGGACACATACGGGGCAGCCGGCCCAAAGGGGCTGGCAGACACGGACAGGGCAGCCAACCCTGAGGAGTTGGAGGACACAGACGGGGCAGCAGGCTCTGAGGGACTGGCGGGCACGGACAGGGCAGCTGGCTCTGAGGGGCTGTCAGACACAGATGGGGCAGCCAACGAAGACGGGCCCGCGGGCGCAGACAATGGAACGCCCGGACGCGGTTGGACAGAGGACGGATCCACCACTCCCCCACGCGACATGAGGAACATCGACGTGCCGGAGCGAATGAGGTCGCGGGACTCGATGATGCTATGTCCGGTGGGATTTCAAAAATGCCATACCTTCGCCTGACGCGAGATGCCAAGGGAGGCGAGGATGCGTGTGGTCTCCCCCAGAAACTCACCCCCGCGATTAGAACGGAAGCGGTGGAGAGGGCGACCATACTCACGTTCAGCGTAGACAAGCTCGTCCCGAATGGTGGGAGTGACGTCGCTCTTCTGCCAAAGGCAGAAGACCCAACGAAAGCGAGAGTATTTGTCCATAAGGATCAGGACGTAACGGCCGTGCTCGCGGACTGACTCTGTCAAGAGGGGATCCATGACATCAGAGTGAACCAGGTCGAGCGGGACGGATGCCCGAGAGGCAGAGAGGGGGTATGTGGAACGATGCATCTTGCCTTGAGCGCAATTAATGCACGCTGTGGGACACGACAGAGGAAAGGACGCTGAGTCAAGACCCATGGCCGGCTGTGTGCAAAGCATGCTATCAACAGCGGTAGAGTGGACGTGACAGAGGCGGCGATGCAGGAGACTCGTGTGCTACGGAGACAGGGTGTTGGTAACGAACACGTGGCCAATATCTACCGACGAGGAGGAGATAGAGGTAGGAGCGGACAGGCGCGGTACGTGCCACAAGTTGCCACGGGCGGTGACATGCAGAACGACACGACCGGACGGACACGACACGTCATGAATGCAGAACGTCCATGCTCATGCGATCAAGGGCGGTGACAGACAGGAGGCTGAGCAAAAGTCCAGGGACGAAAAGAACATCAGTGAAGAAGACATCACCAGCTGGACCACGGAAACGAAACGACGTCGACACCACAAACGGGCAATACCTGAGCCGTTCCGAACCCCGGTGACATCGATGACGGGACCAAGAACACTGAAGGCCTCGCGCGAGGCCGTCATGTGATGTGTGGCCCCGGATTTGATGATCCACATCTCTGACAGAGCCTGGACCGGTGTGGCCAGGTCACTGACAGTCACATGGCAATGGGCGAGTGAAGCTGACGAAGTGGACGGAGGTGCAAACCGGGAGTGCCAGTCATCTAGCCAGGCGGCATTGTCACAAAGAGGAGCTGGAGGTCAGGGCACAGCAGAGGACGGGACGGACGGAGATACAGAACATGATCGCAGCACCGACTCTGTCATGCAGGGTGGGGAGGATTTAGCGACTGTGCAACTCACACTTCCCTAGGGAGGAGGACAAGGAAGGCCGAGCTCGAAGGCGATGAACTGCTCCAGCTGGCGCTCGCGAGCGGAGGGTCCACGGAGTAGACCGACTGCGGTGTAACGGCGCCGGAGTCCAGGAAGAGAAAGGAAGGCACCGGGGACGGAGGAGCGGGCGCGGACGACTGTGGAGGAAGCTGCGGTGGGGTCGTCACAAGCGGCGCAGATGCGGCAGGAGCATTGACGGTCACGTCACTGGTGGCAAGGTGACACTCGCGTTGGCGACGCATCGTGGCGATTACACCAGCCTCGAGAGTGGACACGTGTACCAGCCGTGTCCTGACTCGCCACAGTTGTGGCTGACGAGGCTGGCACTGCCTCATCCTCTAGTCTGCTGCTGAGTGCCTTTGCCCTTCTTGCCCTTCTTCTTCTTCTTAGCAGACGAGGGGGCGCCGGAAGATGCTGATGCAACTCGGGCGGCGACAGCCACTGAGGCGACAGCAGGAGAGGCGACGGTAGGGGAGGCGAGGGACTCCGTGCGATGGATGTGTGACTCCTGACGAACTTCCTCGATGCGTAGGAAGAGCTCCTACACCAAGGGCATGAGGATACCCTGGGCAGCCATCGCGATGAGAACTTCCTAGGAGTAGTGAATGAAGATGTCGGAGAAAGATTCGGTGGCGCCGCGCTTGATGGTTAGTAGCACGGAGAGAGGAGGTGTTGCGGCGTCTCTGAGGCGGCGTAGAAGGTCATTTGCGCGTCGCCAATAGGATGTGACCGTCTCTATCTCCCCCATGCGAAGGGAGTTGAACTCCCGGAGCAAGCGACTGGTCTCAGCATCACTGGACAGGCGATAAGGGCGCATGAGTACGTGCCAGGCTGTTGCTGGGTCAGGGAGGGCGCCAATGGTGAGGTCGCCAAGGAAGGACTCAAGGGCGAGGCGTGTGGCTGGAGGGGCGAAAGGGACGAGAGCATGCACGGCGCGACTGGAGTCATAGACCAGGTCGGCCTGGGTGGAGTTGAAGTGCAGGTCATAGTACGGCCACAGGCCCTCGCCCTGTGCCCAGATCCGGAAGCTGAGTTCCCAACTCCGAAACTGGTCGCCAGCCTAAAGCTGCGGCGGTGGGGTTACAGAGTCCTTTGGCCTGTGGCCGGCACCCAGAGTGGGGCCGAGGACTGACGTCACCGTCTGTTGTTGGCGTAGGGTGTGTTGCTCTGCCAAGTATTGCGTGGCAAAAGAAACCGCGGGGCTCGCGTATCCTGGTGGAGCTAACGGTGCTTGCTGACGTTGGTGCAGCTACTGTAGCGGCGGTTGCTGCTGTTGCGGTGGCGGTTGCTGATTCTACTACGGCGGAAACTGATGCTGCTTTTGCGGTGGCGGCTACTGATGCTACTGTTGCGACTACTGCAGCGCTTGCGGTGGCGGCAGCTGTAGTGCCGCTAGCTGTTGTGTCAGCGTTGCAAGCAGGTAGCGCAAAGCAGTGAGTGGATCTGTCAAGTCAGAATGACCGACGACAGAGCCTGCAGGGTATTGGCGCTGTTGCTGTTGATGCTGCTGCTACTGCTGGTGATATGGCTACTACTACTGCTGCTGTTGCTGTTGTTGCTGCTGATGCTACTAATGTTGCTACTCCTACTGCTGGTTTTGCTGTTGTTGCTGCTGCTGCTCCTACTGCTACTGCTGCTGCTGTTGTTGCTGCTGCTGCTACTGATGCTACTGCTACTACTGCAGCTGCTACAAGAAAGGGAGACTAGGGGTTCCCCCAACAGAGGAGGACCCCTCCCCACTTGGGCTAGCAGCCATGGTGTTCGTTGGCCCCACTTGTTCCACCCTCCTTTTTTACCTTATGTTGTTGACGTCAATACTGACGTTAGCAATGATGTCAGTCTGAGATGGTTGACTTTGGCAGATGTTGCGTTATCTGTACAGTTGATTTTTTTTGTTGATGACGTGAGTAGTGATGTCAGTAATGACATCAGCTAAAAGCTACTGACATCAGCAATAGCTTTTGTTGAAGCCACTGATGTGTCAACTTCAGGTTGGCCGCTGGTGTTGCTACAGATGCTGCTGTTGTTGGTTTGCTACTACAACTGCTGTTGCTACTGCTGCTCTTGCTGATGTTGCAGCTGCTGCTACTGCTGCTGCTATTGTGATTGTTGTTGCAACAACCGCTTCTGCTGCTGCTGGGCTGCTACGTCCTACAACGAGTGTTGTAGCTGTGGTAGCGGCCGTGATAGCAGCAACAGTTACAGTGGCACCTGTAGGGTGGGAGAATTTTTTTTCTTGTTCCTCATTTTTCTTCTTGGTTGCACAGCGAGTTCACTGCTCGCTGCGAGCCGTGAGCAGTGAGTAGCGAGCTTGCTGCTCGATGCCCGCTGCTTGCTATAGGCTGCGAGTAGCAAGCTCGTTACTCGTAGCTCACTTCTTGCTGCGGGTAGCGGGCTGCGAGTAGCTGCAGCTGCAGCTGCTGCTCTAGCGAGCAATAGATACTGCTGCTGCGGGCTACTGTTGGTTGCTCGCTTGCCGCAGGCTGCTGCTGGCTGTTGCTCACTGCTACTACTACTATAGCCGGTTGCTAAACTGCTCGCTGCTAGCTGCTACTACTGCTGTAGTCGGCTGTTGCTGCTTCTTGTTGCTACTCCGCACCGCTGTTGTTGCAAGCTGCTACGGGGTGTTGCTGCTACAAGCTGCCGTGAGCTGCTGCTGTTGTTGGCTGCTACTACTGAGCACTGCTGCTGCTGGCTACTGCTACCATAATACATTACTGTTGCAAGCTACTGCCACTTTTGCTGCTTGCAGCTCGGTCACACCTAGTTGACGTGCGTCGTCATCGCGATGCGTGACGTCGCTGGCCGCTCACCTCTTCGCGTCACGCGTGGGGGTCAGTGCTGCGAGAAACATTCGGCAGCATTTCCCCTGGCCCAGTGGCTGTGGGGAAAATTCTGACGCTGCCACCAGGCTGGTGAATGCTGCCGAAAAAAATCCGGCAGCATTTCCCCAGCAATGGCGCGTATGGGGGTTCGTTGGCGTTGTCTGGCATCTGTACGTCAATCTTCTACGGTTGCTGCTATGCTCTGGCTCTAATAGCAAGCTAGAAATGCTAGGCAGCAGGTTGGAACAGCAACGTTGTAAATGCAATGTGCGGGCTTCCACGCTCGTTGCTTAGTCTACTGCCCCCCTCAGTCTGCCGCTCTAGAGTCTAAGTCTGGAAGCTCTGGGTTTGTTACTCAGAGACGTGCGCGCCAGTGTTAGCGCCAGAAAGCAGCTGAAACGGGAAGTAACTAATTAGGAGTGAAGAATCAACAACAATGGGAGACCCCTCCAATTTCTAGATCCCCCCCAGCTCTGTAGAGCTTGTTACTCAGCTAACCAGCCAATCAAAATATAGACCTACACATATTTTCTGGTAGGCAGGGTTTTCTCGGTGAGCCCTGCCAAACGTCCGACAGCCCAAATGCCGGTCGTCGTCTGTTTTGCCTTAAAACTGGACCATACCATAATACCGATGCTGCGAACGCAGTCGTGGAGTCAAAAATAACTAGAAAAATATTAGCAAAGAGTTATGGCTGTCCGAACCCAGGCAGTGCCTATGATGGTCCATGATGCCAAGTAGTGCCACGCAACATGAGACATGGACCCTATGCAGAGCATGACATTGCAGACGCAATAGTACAGTCAGATCCAGCGCTGGACGCATGCGGACAGCCAATGCAGTGGCAGTGACCGTCGGCGGCTCGACCGCCGAGGAGGCCTGCCGATGGAGCTGAGCACGTTGCTGCAAGGAGGAGGCTCGAGCGAACTGCGTGTAGGCCTCAGCGTGCGTCGACTCCACAGGAAGACACTCAAGCAGCGTCGAGTCTTGCCATCAGACATCTGCACGCTGATGTACACAAGCCGGGAGGACACAACAGAGCACAATGAGAGATGCAAAAAAACCAACAGATGTTGCTGTTGATTTCATTTGTGTTGACCAATGGTGCTAGTGTAGTTAGTATAGCTATCAGTGTTGAGGCAGCTGGTGTAAACAAAGCAGGTGCGGTAGATGACGCTGATGCTGAAGACGCTACTGAAGTTGTGGATACTATAGATGTTGTTGAAGCTGAGGATGTTGCAGATGATGCTGATTCTGATAATGCTACTGAAGTAATAGATGGTGCAGCTTGTGATGCAAGTATAGTTGACGCAGCTGTTGCTATTGGTATTGTCAAAGCTGTGGATGGGGTAGTTGACTCAATTGGTGAAGCTATCACAACTAATGTTGTACATGCTACTGTAGGTATAGATGGGGCAGCTTGTGCAGCCGGTACAACCATCATAGATGATGGAGAGAATAGCTACGGACTGAGATGAAAGGCCTGCTGCAGCTAGAGAAGCTCTCTTAGGTGAATATGGAGAAGATGAAGGAGATGAAGTCGGCGTCTGGCAAGAAGAATCAATCTGCTCCAGATATAGATGGTCTTTGAGATGTTGCACCATCTTTCTCAGACTTTAGAGCTTGGTGTGTAGTTTCACCAGAGGTCTAGTGAGGGGAACGGATGAATCAGGCAAGTCTACATGCTAAGGAGGGTGAGGAAACACACGAAACTGGATTCAGGATGGATGCCACTCATTAAGGTGCCGAAGAAACTGGCACCAACAGTGGCGTCCATCTCCACAAAAGTGGCAGGTCAATCTCCTGTTGTGGAAGAAGAGGTCCAATCCTCCGAGGATCATGCGAGTGAGGATGGAGAATATTGTGTCCTTCCATCATAGAGACCGACCACGAGAGTGGCTCAAGAGCTGGATCATGAAAAGGTGGTACAGGCAGCTACAACACAATCCCTTAAAGCGGGTAATGATGAGGATGAGCGTGTAGAACGTTGTCTCTCGGTAGCAACGAGAATGACCAGGGAGAAAGCTGGATAGAGTGTGGAGTCGGTCTGGTCACAATGTCGTAGGCTGGTGACACAGATAGGTGTGTAGAGCACTGGCTCCAAATTGTGTAGAAGCCGGCCACAGGAGTGGCTGGCTAGCAACTCTATGAGGTAGTGGTGCCGGCGGTATGTTCACTATGCCGGGGGAAAATGTGCCCATAAGAGTGAGCGTAGGATGTGTTGTCTTTTGGCGGTACAGATGCAACCCACAGGAGCACATGGCCGGGGAGATGAAGTGGTGGTGGGCCCGGTTATGTCTCAACATGTAAGAGGGTCACAGATGAAGAGGGTGAGGGTGTAGAATGCAATTAGTAGATGTTTTCAAAATGGCCTGACTGAAAGTAGAACCAGGAGGCGGTCCTGGTCATGGCTATCTTCTGCCTAGGGCAACGGTGTGAAGGTAAGAGTGGTCTACTGTCCAGACCTTTGTAGTGTAGGAACCAAGTAGAAGAATGTGGTGAGGAGGTATCACTGTCCCTCGGTGGTGTAGAGGTCCAAGTCAAGAGCCTTGAATCAATTGTACTCGGAATAATGGTTGGAATGCACGTTAGGCATGCTTGGACTAAAATAACATGAAAAGAAAACAAGTAAATGGAAGGAAAGGGAAGGAAGAACCCACCTTTTTGTTTGTTAGAAAAAGAAAAAAAAGAAACACATATTTTCTGTTCTATAGAGAAAGGTTACAAAACTACTCCCTGGGTAATCAAGTGCTTAGGCTCTCTTGATTTCCCCCCCTCTTTTCTCAGGTGATGTGTTTGTCGGCTCAGGTCTGGCTTATGGATTAACAGAAGGCCACCACCAAACACATGACCGATCGCGTGGATGATTTTGAACCAATGGGAGGACCGTGGTGGGTTTTTCTTGTAGCCTCGATGAAGGTGCAAGTGAGGTGGCATCTTCAACAGCAAACATCAACAGCTGAATTGTGCATTGCAGCCGCGTTGCTTCCAACGAAGCTTCTTCAACCAAGCTGCCATGCTGCCTCATGCACTGCTGTTGAACAATTTGTGCAAGCTCTGCCAGCTTCACAATGCTTGTGCTAGCACTACCGCTGCTGCTGTCAGTGATGTTCCTGTTGCTGTGGATACTGCTGTTGTTGTTCGCAAAATGCAGTGCGTTGTACGCTGTCCACCTGTGGCATGCAGCTTGCAAGCCATGCATGCACTGTTGTGACCAGCCAAGCACTCCGGCTCGCTGCTGCCATTGTGTGCTGCTGCTCGCCGCTGAACGCACTGCTTGATTGCACACTGCACTACGGGCTATTGTTGCTTATCAGCGATGTTGTCGCTGCTGCTCACTACTGCCAGCTGCTTGCTGTTGCTGCTTTTGCAAATCTGCCACTGCTGCTTGGTGTTACTGCTACAAGTTGCTGCGTGTGTTGCGAGAGTCATATTGCTAGCTGAAAGTTGCTCTGGTTACAACATGCTACTGCATTATAACTGAAATGTTGCTAGAGTCATTATCATGCTGCCGCCACACTGTTGAGCTTAAAGTGACGGTCAACGACTTACACTTCAAGTTGTTGAGTTGTTTGTTGCTCGAACGTTGTTTTTGCATAGGGTGTTATTGCTACTACCATCCATAGAGCAGCTTCAGCAGCACCCAATAGCCTCCCAATATAAAATTAACCTAAAACATATGTGGAGGATGTAATTGTTGCTGTTGCAAACACGTTTGCTGCCTTCACACAATTTCGTCAACGTGGCGCCACGTGGCGCACCTCAGTTGCATTCCATAATTGTTCTGCTATTTTTTGCTCACATGGCCCCCTTGTGCTCTTATATCATGCTTACATTGTTCTAGGGCATGCAGTTGCATGCTAGACAGCACACGAGCTCTGGTGGCGAGCGAGAGATTGGTAGCGCTAAAATTTGGCTAAGTGTGGAATGATTAGATTAAGTAAGAAGGGAGAGGGAACAAGGAGCTGTGTTGAGAGCTTGAGTACTAGGGACTGGTGACTAGCCCACCAGGCCTCGTCATCCCCGTCACACCAAAAGGCACGAACGGGGAATACACAGGTCACTGTGAAACCACACAAACGAGGTCTCCCAAGGCACCAGAACAGTCCACCGAGTGTTTGGGTCTCAATGCAATAAACCGAAAACGCATCCAGACTCTATGGTGATGTATCAGCACCACCGGCAAGCCAAATCTAGGCAAGTTAGGCCTCCCAAGATACTGGAAACTGTCACGAGGCGTCTCGGTGTCGGCCACATGCAAAATACATACGTCCAACCAAAAACCACTAAAGAATCCATCAATCTGTAAGAGGTCTTCCAATGTACCGGTGCAAGCCACCGTGTACCCGGGCCTTGACCATAGAGAGAATGCACAATCTATCAGAGGTAATATGTGCCAAATCACCATGGGGTCTTCCGGGGCACTGGCACAGACCACCAAGTGCCCAGATCTTGAACACCGAGAAAACTCTATTAGCCATGCATGGATGAACTAGGTGGCTAGGCTGCACCATACATGTCATAGAGGGAGTGATGCAGCTATTGGAGAACCATCAACACAAATGGAGAAGCTCTTGCTACACACTATTGTATGACACTCAGAAAATTCAAAGTCCATACAGTAACAAGTGGCAGCACGCAGCGGCGGCAGCTGCAAGCAACAGTAGACACAAGCAGTACCAGTAGTGTAGTGATAGCAATAGAGGTGACAGCAACAAAATAGTAGCATTGTAGCTCTTGATGCACCAGTAACAACAGCAACTGCAAGATCACTGGAGTTGCGGTAGTAGCTGCAGTAGTAAAACAGTAGAAGCAACCACTATAGCTACAATAATAAGGTTATATCTATATCTATATCTATATCTATATCGATATCTATATCTACATCTATATCTATATCTATATCTATATCTATTTCTATATCTATATCTATATCTATATCTATATCTA
>SZWC01032072.1:0-21557 GCA_023375785.1 Penium margaritaceum | reverse complement strand
CGTCGGCCCAAGCCGGACGTGTGGTCCCGAGGGATCAGCAACCCGGTTCACCACTCTAGGAACATGCAAGCATGCAATCAACTAACAAGCATGCATTCCCACAAGTTGTATCCCCTTTTAGTATATGCGTGTATTACTAAACTAAGGCATGTGACAAGACTGGTGCTGAAGCCACAACTTGGCAGCTTGAGGGAGGCACATCCTCTGTGTTCTTCATGCTGCACCACAGTCTTGCACCAGGAGCCTTAATCCAGATCAATCACCTGCAGTGGTGAGGTGTGTGTATGAATGGAGACAAGAGGGCACTTGCGTGTGTTTGTGACAATAACCAACACCAATGGCCTTTCGACCGTGGGGAAGGTTGACAAACTCATAAACCTGATGTTGCTGGATGGCGACAAGCTCCTCGGCGCATGCAACCTCCTAGTGTGCGGCCTCGGGAGATGCCCGGTCCTCACAAAGGGTGGATGGCTCCACTCGTCGCTCCATGGGGCAGACAGTGAGGGCGAATGTGTCTCATGCCCCAGGTGGCAAGTGCGTGAGTGTAGCCGCGACGGCACGTCGGTGCTCTTGATGGAGCAGGGCGTATCCTAAAGCCGAACTCGGATGTAGGTCAGTGATGACTGACAAAGTCGCCAAGCCAAGCTCCTTGGTGCCAGGGTCCCCACTCATGACTGTGGGAGTGGGTTTGCCAGGAGGCATGGAGTCCCGTGGGGTGACAGGGGGTCGTGGCACGAGATGGCGCGAGGTGGCACCAAGTGCTCAATGTCAGCCTGGGTCGGAGGCTCCCTCCTGGACCACGTGTGTAACGTGCTGACACTGACGGGGCAGCCGGCCCGGAGTAAGAGGCAGACACGGACGGGGCAGCCGACCCTAAGGGGCTGGCGGACACGGGCGGGAAAGCCGACCCAGAGGGACTGGCAAACACGGATAGGGCAGTTGGCCCAGAGGGGCTGGCGGACATGGAGGGGACAGCCGGCCTGGAGGGGCTGGCGGGCACGGACGGGGCAGCCTGCCCAAAGGGGTTGGCGGACACGGAGGGGGCAGCCGGCCCGGAGGGGCTGGCCGACATGGAGGGGGCAGCCGGCCCTGAGGGGCTGGCGGACACAGACAAGGCAGCCGGCCCTGAGGGGCTGGCGAATACGGACAGGGCAGCTGGCTCGAAGGGGTTGGCGGACACGGACGGGGCAGCCGGCCCTGAGGGGCTGGCGGACAAGGGTGGGGCAGCCGGCCCGAGAGGATCAGCGGGTGCAGACGATGGGACACCCGAATGCGGCTGGACGGAGGACGGACCAACCACTCCCCCATGCGACGCGAGGAACATCGACATGCCGGAGCGAACGAGGTCACGAGGAAATACGTCCTCAAAGAAAAGGGCATCCCGAGACTCGACTTTGCAATGCCGGGAAGGATCCCAGAAGCGCCACGCCTTCGACTGACACGAGACGCCGAGGAAGGTGCAGGGTCGTTTGCGAGGTTCGAGCTTGCTGCCCTGGTGTGGGGTGGGAAACCACACGATGGCCATGCAACCCCACACACGAGCCGAGCGAAGGTCGGCGCGCTCGCCGCACTAGTGCGGGTATGGTGTGGACTGGCGGGGAAGGGGTCTGTGAGGAGTCTGGTTCCAGAGCCACGTCATGTAGGTCATGGCTTCGGCGTAAAAGCCATCGGAGAGATCTGACTCGACCCGCATGGTGCGGACGGTGTCGGCCATGGTGCGATTCCACTGCTCAGAGACACCGTTATCGACTGGCGTGTACGGCGCCGACGTCTCATGATGAATGCCTCGGGAAGCGAAGAAGAGTGTGGTATCCCCCATAAACTCGCCACCGCGATCAGAGCGGAAGCGACGGAGAGAGTGACCACATTCGTGCTCAGCACGGACCAGCCATTCCCGAATGGTGGGAGCGACATCGCTCTTTGTCGAAGACAGAAGACCCAGCGGTAGCGGGAGTAATCGTCGGTGAGGGTGAGGGCATGACGTCTGTGCTCCCCGACGGACTCTATTGGAAGGGGACCCATGACATCAGAATGGACTAAGTCCAAGGGTCCGGACGCAAGAGAGGTGGACAAGGGGTAGGTAGACCAGTGCATCTTCCCCTTAGCACAGTCAATACACTCATTGGGACACGAAAGAGGAAATGAGTCTGGATCAAGACACTTAGCCTGCTGCGTGCAAACCATGCTGTCGATAGCAGCAGAGTGGACGTGGCAAAGGTGGCGGTGCAGGAGACGTGTGTGCTGTGGAGAGAGCGAACTGGTGACAAACACATGGCTAGTGTCGGCAGGTGGCGAAGAGATGGAGGAAGGTGTAGACAGGCGAGGCACGTACCACAAGTTACCACGGGCGGTGGTATGCAGGAGGACATGACCAGACGGATGCAACGACACAGTGCCGATACCACGTGAGTGTAGGATGTCCATGCTCATGCGGTCAAGTGCAATGACAGACAGAAGGCTGAGATCAAAACCAGGGACGAAGAGGACGTCGGTCACAAAGACATCGCAAGCAGGACCACAGAAACGAATGACACCGACTCCACGAACGGGTAATAGATGAGCAGAACCTGTCCGAACTCCAGTAACATCGGTAACGGGACGAAGGACACTAAAGGCCTCGCGGGAGGCCGTCATGTGATGGGTGGCCCCAAAGTCGATGATCAAGATCTCAGACGCGTCCTGGACACGTGTCGCCAGATCATGAGCGGTCACATGGTAGTGAGCAAGGGTCGCAAACGCGGTGGACGAGGGTGCAAACTGGAGCTGCCAATCATCCAGCCTGGTGACATCATCGCAAAACGAAGCAGGTGGGGAGGGCACGACAGAGGATAGGACGGACGAAGGTAAAGTGCATGACCATAGCATAGACCCTGTCATACAGGGCATTGCAGGTGAACCAGCGACGATGCAACTTGCACTTCCCCGGGGAGGAGGGTGAGGAACACTGAGTTGGAGTGCGATGAACTACTCTAGGTGACGCTTGCGAGTGGAGGGTCCGACGGAGTACACCGACTGTGGCGTGTCGACACCGGAGTCCAGGAAGGAAGAGGGCACCAGTGACGGAGGAGCGGGCGCGGACAGCTACTGATGATACTACGGTGGAGTCGTCGGAGGAAACGCGGATGTAGCAACGGCAATGACAGTCACGGCAGCGGTGGGGAGGTGACGCTCACTCTGGCGACGCATGGTGGCGATGACGCGTGCCTAGTCTGTCGGGAGTGGACACGTGTACCACCTAAGGCCTGATTGACCACAGTTATGGCAGACGAGGTTGGCACCGCTGGATCCGCTAGATTGCTGCTATGGGCCCTTGTCCTTCTTAACCCTGCGCTTCTTCTTGCCGGATGAGGAGGCGCCTCCGGAGGACGCTACTGTTGCAGGGGCGGCAACAACCATTGAGGCGGCGACAACAGATGCGAGGGACTCTGTGCGCTAGATACGTGACTCCTGACGAGCCTCCTCGATGCGGAGGAAGAGCTCGTATGCCCAGGGCATGAGGGTACCCTAGACGTCCATCTTGGCGAGAACCTCTCGGGAGTAGTGAATGAAGACGTCAGAGAAACCGTTGGTGGCGCCACACTTGATGGTCACAATCACGGAGAGAGGGGGTGGTGCAGTGTCTCCGAGGCGGTGTAAGATGTCCTTTGCGCGCTACCAGGAGGAGGTGACCGTTTCGGTCTCCACCATGCGGAGGGAGTTGAACTCCTCGAGCAGGCGGCTGGTCTTGGCCTCGCTGGAGAGGCGATGAGGACCCGTGAGTATGTGCCATGCAGCTGCGGAGTCAGGGAGGCTGGCAATGGTGAAGTCGTCGAGAAAGGGCTCGAGGGCGAGACGTGTAGCTTGAGGGGAAACCGGGAAGAGGGCATGCACGACGCGAACGGCGTCATATACCTGGTCGGCCTGGGTGGCGTCGAAGGGTAGGACGTAGTAGGCCCACATGCTCTCACCCTGTGCCTAGATCTAGAAGCTGAGCTCCCAGCTATGGAATTGCTCGCCAGGTTGAAGCGGCGTCGGTGGGATTTTGAAGTCCTTTGGCCTGCGGCCAGCACCCAGAGTGGGGTGTAGGACTGACATCACCGTCTGTTGTTGGCGCTGGGTGTGTTGCTGCGCCAGGTACTGTGTGGCATAAGATACCACAAGGCTCGTGTACCTAGGTGGAACAAAGGGTATTTGTGGACGCTACTACTGTAGTTGCTACTATAGCTGCTAATGCTGTTGGCCCGGCTGTTACTGCGACAGTTGTGTCGGCGGCTACAGTACTGCAAGTTGTTGTGTTAGTGTTTTGAGCTGCTAGTACAAGGCGGCGAGCGAATTTGTTGAGCCAGCATGACCGACGACAGAGCCTGTGGGGTGTTGGTATTGTTCCGTTTAATGCAGCTACTGTAGTGGTGGATGTTGCTGTTGTTGCTGCGGCTGCTGCTACTACTACAGCTGCTGCTGCTGCTGCTACGGTTGCTGCTCCTGTTGTTGCATCAACGACAACTGCTACTACGCTACTACTGCTACTACTGCGGCGGCTGTTGCTGCTGCTGTTGCTACTACTGGTGTTGTGATTGTTGTAGTAGCGGCAGCTGTTGCTGCTGTTGTTGCTATTACAACTGCTGTAGGTGCTTTAGGAAGGGGGTTCCTCCAGCAGAGGAGGACCCCTACCCACTGTTGGTCATGGTGTCTCTCTTTGGGTTTTTTTCCTATGTGCTGATGTCAGTAGCGACGTCAGTAATGACGTCAACCTAGGATGGCTGACGTCAACAGTTGTTGCTACGTTATCTATAGGGTTGCTGATGTTCATATTCTGTTTTTTTGTTTGTTGTTGCTGACGTCAGTAGTGATGCGAGTAGTGACGTCAGCTGAGGATGGCTGACGTCAACAGCGGCTGTTGTTGCAGCCGCTACTGCATCAGCTGCAGAGCTGCTACTACTGTTGTTTTAGCTACTGCTGCTACTGCTGTTGGTCTGCTACTACAACTGTTGCTGCTGGTCTATTGTTGCAGCAGCAACAGCAACTGTTGTGTCTGTTGTGACAATAGTAGCTGCTGCTGCTGTTGCTATAGTTGTTGCTGTTGTTGCTATGGCTGCTATTGTAGCAGCAGTTACTGCTGCTGTTGTTGAGCTACTGCGTATTGCTACAGCTGTTGTAGCTGTTACAACGGTTGTGGTGGCTGCTACAGCTGCTGTAGGGCCACCTACGGGTTTGGGGATTTTTTGGGTGTGCCCTTTTTTCCCTCTTCTTCGTTCGTCACTGCGATTTGCGAGCTCGCTGCTCGTAGCTTGTTGCTTGCTACGAGCAGCGGGCTATAATTAGTTGTTGTTGTTGCTATAGTTGACTACTGTTGGCTGCTGCTGGCTGCAACCCAGTGCTGCTACTACTGCTTGCTGCTATTACTACAGTTGTGTGGTGCTGCTACTAGCTGCTAGCTGCGTAATGCTGCTTCCCACTACTACTACTGGTGCTTGCTTCTGTTGCTGCTGTTGTGTGCTACTGTTGCTACTGCTACTGCTGCTTTTTCCTACTGCTAGCTGCTAGCTGCGTGCTGCCACTGATGCTGTCGCATTGGCAACAGCAAGGTCACTTTCTTGTCCTGGCGTGGTTGCCACGTGCGTCGACATCGCTTGAGCATCGGTTGGTCGTGTCAGCCGCGTGTCCACCCATGCTCCCACCGTCGTGGGGTCAATGCTACCGAAAAAAAATTCGGCAGTATTTCCCTCGCGTCGGAAGCGCTTTGAAGACTGTTGGAAAAAATCCGGCAGCTTTTTCCCTGCACGGGCGCAAACTGGGGACTGCCGGCGTTGACTGGACCTGTACGCCGATGTTCAGCTGCTTCTGCTGTACTTTGGCTCTGATACCAAGCTGGAACTACCTTATGCAGCAGGTTGGGGCAGCAACGTCTGTTGATGCAACGTGCGGGAACCCACGCTCGTTGCTTACACTGCCCCCTCAGTTTGCTGTACTAGAGCTTAAGTCTGAGAGGTCTGTTTTTTTACTCAGAATTGCGCGTGCCAGAGTTAGCGCCAGACAACAGCTGAAAACAGGTAATGACTGATTAAGAATTGAGAATGAGACACAATGGGAACCCCCTAGCCTCCCCCAGCTCTGTAGAGCTTGTGACCCAATTTACCAGCCAATCGGAAAATAGCTCTATTTTCAGGCAAGCAGGTTTTCTCAGTGAGCCCTGCCAGACGGCCGACAGCCCAAAACCCGGGCACCGTCCGTTTTGCTTGAAAACTGGAACATACTATAATAATTATGCTGCAAACGCGGCCGTGCAGTCAGAATTAGCTAGAAAAATAGGAGTCAAGAGTTATAGCCGCCTAAACCCTGGTGGCGTCTACTCTAGTCCCCGGTACCAATTGTGCCCGAAACTCATGAAACTTGGACCCTGTGCATGATACATCGTTGCGAATGCAAAAGTGCAGTCAAACACAACACTGGATGTGTGTAGAAAACAAAAGCAGTGACAGAGACTGCCGGCGGCACGACTGCCGAGGAGGTCCGCCGATGGAGCTGAGCACGTAGAAGAAAGGAGAAGGCTCTGGCAAACTGCATGTGGGCCTCAGCGTGCGTCGGCTCCACCAGACGACACTCCAGCAGCGTCGCGTCTCACCATCAGTCATCTGCACGCCGATGTGCACAAGCCGGGAGGCCACAACAGAGTACAATGAGAGATGCGTGAAAACCAACAAGATGATGTACTAGCAAACAAGTAGGTGTAAGAAATAACAAGGGTTTGGCTATGGAGATGCACAAAGTCTTAGAAGCTCAAATAGCTTAGAAATGCAGAGAGAGACATGACATATGAGAGCATTTATAGTTGCCATGGTGCACGGTGGGTGACGCACGCGTCACTGTCAGTTTGTCCAAAAAACGACCCAAATCCATTGTTTTGACCATAACTTTGCGCATAGGCATCCAAACGCGACACCGGCTGAACTTAGACATGTAGAATCTTTATTCAAATACGCAGGTCCGACATCGATCGGTGGATAAACAATACAAAAAATGCAAATCGGGCTCAAGAGCCAGTTTACCAAGAAAACTCTAGCGAGTGTAGAAAAGCTGCAGAGCACCTAGCATGCATGCGGGACGCCGTGGCTGCTGTTTGGCAGCTGCTGGTGTGTGGAGCCACCACCTGTCGGTGATCTAGTGGTAGTTGGATCCTCATGATGGAATTAATAAGGGCATGCAAACCTTTGCAGAACCGCCATGGGCTCTCTGTGTGAGAGGGAGACAGTGAAGGCAAAATCTGGCCAAGTCTGAAATGCATTAAGAACAAGGAGAGAGTACAATGAGCCCTACTAAGAGCTTATGTACTAGGGAATGGCGGCGACACTGGTGGACGTGTTGCCGTGAAGCTGAGCGTGTAGTTCTCCTCCTCCCCGTGCTTTTGACACTACACCCTTACACGACCAGCTCCATCGGCACCAACACTTAGCTGTCACGACACTAGTAGTTATAGATAGCTCTCACAAGCAGTGCAATCGGCACCCGAGTTCGGGCAGCCGTAACTCCACGTAGTTAATTTTCTTACTAAGTCTAACTGGCGAGTGCATTCGTAGGGTAGGTATTTTGGTATGGTCCAGTTTGTAGGACAAACGGACAACGCCTGGGTTTTGGGCTGTCTGGTTTCTGGTAAAGCTCACCTAGGAAAATTTGCCAGAGAGGATAATGCTAAGATTTTTCTGGTTGGCTGATATTCTGACTAACAAGCCTCACAGTGCTGAGGTGAGGTTAGAACTGGGAGGTGTCTCAGTTGGTTACTCATTCTTCATTCATAATCAGTCATTGCTTCATTCCAGTTGCTTTCTGGCACTGACTCTGGCACGCACACTTTTGAGTAAGAAACTAGAGCTGTCAGACTTAGACTCTAGTGCAGCAGACTAAGGGGGTAGACTAAGGAACGAGCTTGGGTTCCCGCACGCTGCATCAACAAAGCCACTGCCCCAACTTGCACATTAGTTAGTTCCTTTCAACCCAACCGGCTCTGAAGGGTAACAGGCGGCTTCTCCGAGGTCCCCTCGGAGGTCGGTCTCTGTCTGGCAGTGGGAACCCTCTCGGCTAGCAGTCACACAACTCGCACCTCCCTAGGGAGGAGGCATGATGCCGAGCTGCGTGGTAATGAAACTCTGCAGCTGGCGGATCCGAGCGCCGGAGTCGATGGGCGCCACGGACTGCGGGGTCACAGCTCTAGACCGGGGATATGAGCTCCACTGGGACGGAGGCTGTGGGTAGCACATTGGCTGCGACGGAGCATATTGCTGATTGTGTGGCAGTGGCGCATACGACTGTGGCTGAGGCAGGACATACTGCTGCTACGGCTGATGGAGAAGGGATGGTAGAAGCTGCGGTCGAGGCTAAGGAGCCGGTTGCGGGATGGAGTAGGTGGTGGCTACAGTGCTGCTAAAGGAGGAGGAAGTAGCAGTGGTAGCGAAGGTGCCAAGGTGGCGCTCACGCTAATGGTGCATGGCGGCGACAATGCGGGCCTCGTCAGTAGGGATGGGGCACGTGTACCACCCGTGCCCCGTCTTGTCGCAGTTATGGCACGCTAGGATAGTGGCATCGGAAGAAGAATGCTGCCCCTTTCCCTTATCCTTCCCACCCTTCTTTCCCTTGCCCTTGGTGCTGTTGGAGAAGGAAGTGCCGGGAAAAGGGATGGAGGAGCCGTCGGAGGTGGCAGCTACAATCACGGAAGAGCCACTCCATTGAAGCTGTGTGTCCCTGTGCGCATCCTCCACGCTGAGCAAAAGGTCGTACGCCCTGGTCAACAAAGTACCCTGGGCCACCAGCGCCTAGAGGATGGGTAGGCTGTAGGGGACGAAAATGTCTGCAAACTCAGGAGTGGCACCATTCTTGATGGTGAGCAAGGTAGCAAGTGGGGGAGGTGCGACTGTCTTGAGCCGTTGCAGGATATCTTGTACCTGGCGTCAGTAGGTGGTGAAGGAATCAGACTCCCTCATGTGAAGGGAGCTGAACTCTTTCAGGAGGCAGCTGTCAAATGCCTGGCCGGAGGCACGATACGGCTGTGTCAGCGTGTCCCAAGCCCGCGGGGGGCCAGCACTCGTGTCGTCAGTGGTGTCACCGAGGAACGGCTCCGGGGCAGTGCGGTCAGCATCGTGAGCGGCGAGGATGAGTGTGCGGACGGCACGACGTGCCTAAAGCGCCCGCTCTGGGATGGTGTCGTCATGCGGAAGAGTGTAATACGGCCACATGCCCTCTCCCTATGCCCAGATGCAGTAGGTCAGTTCCCAAGACGGGAACTGCTCATCTCCGACGAGGGCAGGAGGAGGGGACTCGAAGTCCTTGCGCCGAGAGGGGTCGGCCGCTCTAGCGCCTAAGATGCTAGTAATCGACCACTGCTTGTTGCACCTGTTGCTTCGCTGCTCTTTGTGCTGCCGCAGTCAGAGCAGGACCAGAAAATCCGGGAGGACTGTCTGGCTAGTGCTGGTTGCGGCAAGCATCTGGCGCAGCTAATCAACCTTGCACTACATATTTGCTATGGGGTTTGTAGTGGGCGGGTCTGCAGAGGTATCCTGCGTGCCGGCGACACTGTCCTGATTGGGCATTGTCGCTGTTGCTGAGGCTGTTGACACCTTTGTTGCCGCTAGGGCTACTGCCATTGCTACTACTACTGCTACTACCACTGCCATTGTTGCTGCTACCGTTGCCACTGCTGCTGCTACCGCAACTACTGCTGCTTCCACAGTTGCTGCTACTCTTGCAGCAACTGCTGTTGTCACTGTTGCTTCTGCGGCTGAGACTGCCGCTACTACTGCTGCCGCCCCACGTTGGGGTGGTGTACAATCTCCCCTCAGTTACCCTCTTACACTTCAATTTCAAATGTTGACGTGATGCATACTTTGTTTCAATGAAAATTTTAGGGTTTTGTATCATTTTCATGTACCCTTGATTTCATCATAAATGTAGGATCATAACTTTAAATTCGATGAGAGGTCTGGTTCAATTTTGCCATTTCGACGAATGCCTCAAGCCCAATGAGCAAGCCTCTTTGTCAGCCTCGCTTAGAGCCAAGACTGTGAGCGAGGCTGACGATGAGGCAGCCATGTCATCAGGCTTTGACATCGCCAAGCCTGATGTTGAGGCTGTTTCACACTTTGAGCTCTTGAAGTGCGAAACATCAGGCGAAAAACATACTTAGTACTGTTTGTTTGCTCATGAAACATCAGCAACCAGAAACAATGGACAAAGGACCCCAGTCCTTAAGGACAAATCAGTGAAACATGGCGTGTTAAATTCGAATTATAAACATTTGAATTAATTTTGACAGTCCTTCAATTCAATTTAAGATCCAATTTTGACAAATTTCAACCAAGGTTAAAATAGCTAAATTCAAAATCGAAGCGCAGTAGGGTAAGAACTGGACGATGAAAGTGGTCTGATAAAACATCTGACTCGCTGATTTGGGATGGTGGCATTAATTGACGTTGAGTCCAGAAATTGGACCGAGTGCTGAAACTGTAAATTTTAAAAGTTCAGCACTAAAAAATCAAGGTTGTCGAAATCAAGCGAATTTTGGACCAAATTATTTGCTCAACTAAAAATGTTGAAAAAATCTGGATCTGCGACGCAGGACGATTGATGCTGCAGGCTATAGACCACCAAACGAGGTGAGCATGGTGGTTGTGGAATTCTTATGACCTAAGCTTTCGAACGAGCCTATGCACACAATATTTGACGTCTGTTTGAGTTTGGTGCAGTCGGGCGTAGGGGACGTGGGTGGGTGACATGATTTGCGCCTACGTCTCCTCCTTGTCTGCGTGACTTCTTGGAAGGTGCGAGGACGGGGCAGTAGGTACAAACAGTGCTCCTGCCTCCTTCCTCTCCCTCTTGGGTGTCTGCTGCTGCCGCTATTGCTGCTCCTTGCTATTGCATATGTGTCTTACACTGCTGCTGCTGTTGTGTCTCTGCTGCTATTGCCGCTGCTGATGCTGCTGCTGTTGCTCTGTTGCGGGTCGCTCACACCTCTGGTTGACTTCGCCATGTGTGTCGTTGCCAGCAGGTTGCCTGATGTTGCTACGCGGGCTGCTCACCTCCCTGCGTCAAACGTGGGGGTCAGAGTTGTTGGAAAAAAATCCGACAGCATTTCCTCTGGCCCAGTGGCCGCGGGAAAAAATCTGGCGCCGCCACGAGGCAGGTCACTTCTGCCAGAATTGTTTTTGCAGCATTTCCCCTGCACTGGCACATATGGGAGGTCCGCCAGTCTAGTTAGGAACTTGTACGCCACTATTGTTGTTGCTGCGTCTGCTGCGCTTCGGCTGTGATAACAGAAAGGGACTAGCTAGTGTGCAGGTTGGGGCAGTGACGTTGTTGATGTAACGTGCGGGAACCCACACTCGTTTCTTAGTCTGCCCTCTTATTCTACTGCACTCGAGTCTAAGTTTGAGAGCTTTGGTTTGTTACTCAGAAGTGCACGCACTCGAGTCTAAGGTGGAATGAAGCAATGGCGGATTAGGAATGAAGAGTGAGCAACCAACTGAGATACCTCCCAGTTCTAGCCTCACCTCAGCTCTGTGTGAGGCTTGTTACTCAGAAAATCAGCCAACCAGAAAATTCCTCGCATTATCCTGTCTGGCAGAATTTCCTGGGTGAGCCCTACCAGACACCAGACAGCCCAAAACCCGGGTGTTGTCTGTTTTTCCTAAAATCTGGACCTTACCGAAATAACCAGTCTGCAAACACAGTCATGCAGTCAGAATCAGCAAGAAAAATAGCTACGTAGAGTTACAGCTGCCCAAAATCGGGTGCCGACTGAGCTACTCCTGATAGCTATCTACAACTACTGGTGATGTGACAGCTAAGAGTTTTTGCCAATGGAGCTGGTCGTATAAGGGTGTAGTGTTGGAAGCGCGAGGAGGAGAACCACATGCTCAACTTCATGGCAACAGGTACACTCCACCAAACTACGCTCCGTTAGCATTAGCGTCCATCCAGTCAGTCGTCTGCACGAGCATGTACACCAGCCGAGAGATCATAGTATGAGCAAGTGAGGCAGTGCACGGACAAAACAACAACATTGCCCACCAGGCCTTTTCATCCTTGTCGTACCAAAAGGCACACATGGGGTATACACGTGTCACACAACATGAACCCACACAGCGGAGGTCTCCCGAGGCACCGAAACAATCAACCGTGTACCCGTGTCTTGACGAACAAGAAAATATGCAATATACCCCATAGACATCTAGACGCTACAATGACAGAGATGAATTACCGGCTCGTGAGGCTAGGAAAGTTTAGGCCTCCCGAAACGTCAAAACATGTCATCGGATGTCCGGGTGTGAGCCACATGCAAGCTATAAACGCCCGACCACCAATCAGTGCTTGGTCTCCCAAGGCACTTGCACAGACCACCAAGTGCCCGGGTCTCAACCACCGAGGCTGAATGAGCAGTGTGTGAAACACATAGAATCAGCGGCCAGTCAGCACAACAAATTTTCTGAGTCTCAAAAATGACACCAATACCATCAGGTCTCCTCGTCGTACCGCTACAATCCACCGGGTGCGCGGGTCTCGACCCATCGAGAAAAGTCTCCTAGCTCCCGACAAACCAACATGGCTGCCGGAACACATCGGTTGCGTTTTTCCGGCACTGTCGTAGGCGCTGGAGAAGCCTCAGGACACTCCGGAGGCCCGTCGTGTCGTCACAGTCTCCTCTACCCTGTACCAATAATGTGGGGTATATGGCTAATCCATCTCTGTCGCTTGTAATGGGTGGAAGCCACATAAACCAACACTCCCCCTGGTTGGCATAGCCATCAACGCAAGAACAAGTGAGCCAAGACATGGAATGATGGCTCGTGCAAAACCACGGCGAGCACCAATCAACCACACACATACACCGACTCCTCCTCCAAGCACAGAGGGCAAGCGCGCTTTCCTTGGGAGCACGATGAAGGACACAAGGTCTCCTCATAACACTCGTACAAGCTACCAAGTATCCGGGTCTCGACCGTACAAGGAGTTTCACATATGCACACACATACTAGCACAAAGTGCATCATCCACAGGTCACAAAGCAAGAGGGTCTCCTCGTGTCACTTGTACAACCTATGATCCGCATGCAATCACATGCATATGTTGTGCGGAGGCACGTGACATGAGTCACACGCCGGCTACTGTAGCACACTCGAGGTAGATCAGAGATCCCTTGTCATGCAACTTTCGTAACGTCGCAACAGTTCGAAGTCCACATAACACTCCCTTTGGGCAGAGGAACCTAACGCCGACATGATGAATCGAGGTGCTGATGTCATACCGGCCAAAACTGATGCCAAAAACAGCTACTCACTCTGACAAGAGCTGACATGGATAACTCCTCTCTTTGCGATCCTGGGAAAGTAATGTGTCATCACTGTACCATGACAAAACTGCTCCCCCTGTCATGCACGAGTCTGCTGCCATCTAATGGATGGAGCTCCGGCTGCCGCCAAAATTGCCGTCTCTACACCTCATGGAGCATGCCAATGCTCGTGAGACTGCCACAAGTCCCAACCGTCATTCTCTCCTCCTTCAGCTATATAATGGTGCATCAGGGTACGCTGGAGGGCATGGAGCGGGTGAGCAGCTTGCAACCGTGGATGAAGTGGCGAAGCTGGCCTCCAAGGCAGGATGGAGTACCCTGAAGCACAAGGGTGCACCGCCACAAGGGGAGGAGGGCTGGCACACTCAGCCAGACCCGTACAGGTGGATGAAGATAAAGATGGAGCTGCTGGGGCAGGTGGAGGAAGATCCATGATGGAAACATGAGTAGAAAGAGGAGCAATGATGGAGTCGTTAGGAATGAGGATGACAAAAACTAAGGCATGCTCACCTCTCCAGTGGTAGTGTCTCCATCGGACGTCAAACTTGGAGCTGGTATAAGATCCTCCCGTAGGACAAGTGTGCGAGATCTTGATAGTGAACAGCTCATGCCGATGGTAGTGGTGCTCCCCTGAGTTGACAGTTGCTCCTGCGCTGCCATCACCTCCCACTGCAGCGTTTCTACACGCTCTTGCAATTCAACATAAGCTGAATTACAAGAGCGACATGCGAAGGTGGCCCATGTCTGCCTCGTGTAGGAAGAACACTGTCTCACTAGATGCTATACATGCAGACTGTAGAACTCGCAAGTACAACTCCATCTGCGTCTCTGCTGCTAAAGACAATGGAGCCGGTGCTGTTGCATTCTCCAGGGGTCAATCAAACTTGCAATATGTTGAGATGATGGACAATTGGACACAACTGAAGGTGTCACATTTGGACCACAGCTCATGTCTGTCAAATGAGGAGGGATGAGCAGTCACATGCCAAGAGAGAAGGAGAAGGTAGAGTCGTTAGATTCAGCGAAGCATGTGGAAATGTCGTCCGTGCAGGTACTGCCACTCTCATCGTTGATGTGATCAGTATAGTCACCAACGGATGAACACACGAGGGTGAAACTGAGCTGCTTCTGAAAAGGTGACTCCATTTGCCTGGTCTGATCTACTGCACTGTCTGTAGACTCTAGAAATACGGGCGACTGCTGATGCTCAAGCTGGTCCTTGAGTAGCGCCGATTACAAGGTTGAGCCTGTCGTGTCTGCTACAACACATATCCTGGTGATCTCCCGCAATAATACTACTATCAAGAATGCCTCCACGTCTGAAAGACCAGCCAATCCACTCTGCTCCTATACTACGACCGCTACCATGCTAGTCTGAGCATGCTGCAACAACTCCCCTGGAAGTCCGCAAGAGGCATCCTGGGCCATACGGGGATCCTCTGCCACCAACGGGCCGCCACCAATCAGAGCCCTGAGTGGCACCATCCAGTGGCTCGGGGGATGCACCGCTCCTGATACAATCTACTACTGCAGAACGTTCGGCTCCTGCCCCGGCATGGAAGTCAACCTCAATGATATGCATGTCTCCTAAACTGCGACCGCTGCCGGGCTAGTGTGAGCCTGCCACACCAACTCCCCCAGAAGTCCGCAAGAGGCGTCCCGGGCCGGACGAGGCTCCTCTGCCACCACCGGGCCGCCACGAGTCAGAGCCGTGAGTGGCACTGCCCAGGGAAGCGGGGCCTGGACCGCTCCTGATACAATCTGCTGCTACAGAACGTCCGGCTCTTGCCCCGGCATGGATGTCAACCTGGAATACACACATGTCTCCACCATCAATGCCATGTCCGGATCTGACTCCATGTCATGTGTCAACACCGTGGCATCCACGTCTGCATGAGGGGACTCCGCGATACTGCTCACTGGCAAAGGTGCTAACCCTATTGATATCGATGTGGCTGGCTGTCCCCGACAGCCACTCTCCCCATTGACAGGAGGAGGAATGGTAGCCCTTGGAGTGAACAATCTGTCTGAGCTCTGTCCAACACGATGGGTCGTGGGGTGACGATGGCGCCGCGCTCGAGACCGACCACCGAATGATGAATTATCGAGAGGGAACGTGGCCGCAGAATGAACGCTCGAGAGAATGGTAGCCGCTCGGGATGGATCAGAGGGTAAAGCTGAAGAAGCATCCTGAGGCGATGTGGAAGAAGAAGATACAGAGGAAGGGAGGGAAGCCGTTGATAGACTCGTGGAAGCAGCACGCTCGGTAACGACAAGGTTACATAGCTGCTTCATCATCTGCTTCACGCCGTGGATTTTGGCGAGCATGATCCCAAGAGGTATGGTGAGTGGACCCGTCAACGTCGGCAGATCCTCATCCTATGGAGGACGTGCATTCTCATGGGACCGAAGCAAAGGCGGATGCCAGCCTCGAGGGCGCGTCCAGCGTCGGTGCCAACTGTGACGTCCATCATCACATTAGTAGCAAGCAAATGCACAAGACGCATGTTGCCATGTCGGCGAACCCATCTCGAGTGCCTGACAATGGGGTTGCGAGGAGCACCTTCTTCCAAATCTAAAGCACCAAGTCATGGGAAACTACGACACTGTTGGACACCGTCACTGTGACGAGTTATATTGCTGAGGTCAGCAATCGTGACCCGAACGGACGAGCTACAATGCCACGAAACGTCCAAAGAAATGTGCGGTTGACCGGCTGTTGCTGCTGCTGCTACCACTCCTCAACCTGTACTCGTTGTGACTTGTGCCACCCCCAAAGGTGCTGCTAAAGGTGCAACAGTTGGAGTCGCAGCTGCTGACATAGTGACAAGATGTGGGCGGCTCCAGTTTGAGCTACAACTTTGTGCGTGAGGCGAGAAGTTGTTCCTCGCTATTTGATCCCAGGTGGCAGGTGTACATTTTTTTGTTCATCAAATGCCCCAGTGATTTCTCAGGGTCCCCTCTCTTAGGGTTTTCACGGGTGCCCCTTCTCTCGAGTACCCTATCCCCGTGTTTTCTTTTTTCTTTTTTCCCTTTTGTTCATTGTGTGCCCCGGTGATATATATGGGACCATTTGCTCGGGGTTTTCTCGGGTGTCCCCTTTTTTCCTGGTACCCTCTCCCCCCCTTTTTTTCCTTTGCCTGGTTCGACCCTCGTAGCGAGCAGGACGAGCTCGTCCTGCTTGCTACTGGTGTGGTGCTTATCCACCGGCCATGTGATGACGAGCGTCTGTTCGAGGAAGCACACATAAACATCATGTAGCAGTGTCTGCTTTGTGATGAGGGAGGTGAGGGTGTCCATAATGGGTCTCGATCCATGACATGTGAATCTGGTGGGGCTTCTGAGGTGCATTTTCTAGGTGTGTGCACTTCAGGGCATATTTCTTTTTGATGAAGTGCAGTGAATTGTGGAATAAAAGTTGGTCACTATGCCTTGCTGTCTTGCTGCTTGTGGTGTGCAGTGTTGGTGGTACGGAAGTATCAAGTATTAATACTTAAGGCGTGCCTTAAGTGTTAAGGCGGGTCTTATTGGTGAGTAAGGCGGGTACTACTAAATCTAGGCTCCAAACTCTAAAAAAAAAATTGGAAAAAAAGGCACAGGGTCAGTTGAATATGAGGAACACAATATTGACCTGCAAATCCACAGAATACTTGGTCACAACCAAGTTATTTGAAGGAAATTCTTGGTAGGAAGTGAGCACGATTCGTTTGTTAAGTGTCATGGAAATGTTCCGCTATGCCTGAAAGCTGCCAGCTTCCAAGCACAGAGCAACTTAGCTGCCCTGGCTGACTTCCCAGCTTTGAGGCAGGAGGTCAGCCAAGTCCTATGACAGGGCCTCTCTCGATCAGCATGTCAGCTGCCTCTACCCAGTGGGCTTCCCTGAACCGAGTTGACCAGCGGCAGTGGCTACCATGCGATGAATCTTTGTTGAAAAAGATCCGACGGCTAGATTTGACCTTTGGCTCCCACTTCAAAGGCTTTTTCCTCATGGCAGCTAGTTCCCATGTTGTACCATGCCTAACATTGCAAGACCTCCACTGTACTTCGTTTAAAAATGTTTTTCTCCTGTCTTGGTCATGCCGGGTTTCATTCCGTCGTTGGTGGTAGACCTCACAACTTTATTTCTCTCATGATCCAATGCATGCCAAAGTCCTGGCATGCAAACACAGTTCAGCAAAGCAGGCCAGCGCCTCAGTTGTAAGCAAGAACCACTTTCTCTCAAACATGTGGGCTTGCTGTAATGCTTGTAGCTATCGTACTTTTTTCCCATTTTAAAAGAATGTGCAAATTTTTGTTGAGGTGTTGGCCAGGCCCATGAGAATCGTTGTTGTCTGCTGAACAGAATGATTTATTTTTTTCTGGAAGTTTTTGGCACATGTCTGGAATAAAGTACGTTTAAGGAGAGCCTTTAAAGGCGCGCATTCAAACGTCGAGCCTTAAGGGTCTTATTCACGAATAAGGCGCACCTTTCTACATCACTGGTGGTGTGTACTTTCCCCACAGTCTACCCTCTGTCATCCTAGCCTTCAATCTCATCCTGCAGTCCTTCTGAGTGTTTGGTGGATTTTGGATCCTTGATTCCAAAGCTGCTCACCACATGGCATTGCATCGTACATCCTTCTTCTTGCTTGGTCTAGTCGATGCTATTTCCTTTGTTTGCGGACACTGGATCTTGTTAGTTGCTTCCTGTTTAGGATGTGGATGTTATTCGCTTTGTAGGTCCCGGGGGAGAGCCTTCTCTACCAAACTGTGCTGTATGTTCCTGCCATTGAGATAAGTCTCCTCTTTGTCATGACCCTCAACAACGATGGCTTCAATTTCTCTTCCAGCCACGGTGTCAGGCATTTGTCGCTTTGTTCGACTGGCTGTGTGATATTGCGTGAGCTTCGCTGTGATTGTATCATTTGTGTGCTGTCATTTGTACCCATTCCATCCACTTCTGCCATGGTGCATGTTTCCCGCTCTCTCACCCACACACATGCTAAGCTCCTACACTGCCATCTGTACCACACTCACACCATTGATGTTGGCAGCTTGCTTTGCACTCAGCCTACTCATAGTAAGGATGCATGTACCTTTCCCCTTCCCCGCCTGCTGGTAGTCTTGACTGTGGTTAAGGTAAGGTGCACCACTCTCCTTTTGCCACCTCTAAGTCCCACATCCTCCATTCCCTTGATCCCTCGTATGCTGATGTCATGGGACCCTTGTCTCATGACGTCCTGAGGAGGTGGACCGCTGCCTCCTCTATCTCGCTAATTATTTTCCCCACACGTGCTGAGCCTTTACGCTCCGTCACAAGTGCAATATCAGTTTAATCAATGAGTCATGGTATCCCCACATCGAATAGCCTGCGGTCATCGTCCTCACACCTTTTCTTCTGATCGTGGAGGTCAGTTCATGGGTCTCACTGCACGTTTTCTTGCATCTCGTGGTGTGTGCATTGAGGCCTTGGTCCCGTGCATATCCTAAAAAAATCGGGCCTCCAAACGTTAGAACCGTACCCTTGATGACAGTGCCCGCAATCTTCCCTCTACCTTTGGTCTTGAGCCTCGTTTCTCTTTCGAGGCTATCTTACATGACGTGGGTCTGAAACCGTGTTCTCCATGGTCCCCTTCCCCGTCTTGTTACATACTTTGAATGGTTGTTTGGTCGACCTTCTAACATCTGTCTTGCATGTTTATGGGGTTGTGTCGATGTTGTCTGGCTCCATGAAGACCAACCTGGCAGCAAACTCTCTCCTTGTACCCGCTTGTGTCCGTCCCTTGGGGTGTCGTCTCTGTCCAAGGCCTGGTTAAGTCTCCGCTTCCTGTCCCTGCTCGTAGGACAAAGGCTACTACTGACCTTGATCCCGTGGGGGGAGGCTTCGGCTCTCCCCCTACAGTCTTCCTCTATGAGCATCACCCACTCCCATGCCTCACGGACCTCTGCAACACCCTCTATCCATCCCACTGGTCTTGACGCGCTCGGCCTCACCATCGGTTTTGTCTAGCTTGACATTGCTCTCAGCTACTCTCAGATTGCTGACGTTGTTGAGTTCTCAGTCTCTGGGTATGTGGCTGCTTGCTTTGCTCCTAGTGGTCTCTCCCCACCTCCTCCTCAGCTTATGACTTTGTGTTAGGCTCGAGAGATGGTTGGCACTCAAAGCGAGAGGGACTTGGTGGCTGAAGGAACACAATGTATTAGATCGTTTCCACTTGCCTCGCGGATGCAAGGCCATCTCAGCTCGCTCGGTCTTGAAGCACAAGATGAAGCCATGTGGCTCAATGGAAGCCTGCAAGGCACGGTTCATGGCCAAGGGGTGGATTTTTACCAAACCTTTGCACCTGATGGTCATTACGCCACTGCTTACTTCCTCTTGAGCCTTGTGGCCCAGTATGAGTAGGAGTTGAAGCAGATGGATGTGAACAATGCATTCATACATGGCCGACTCAATGAGTAGATATACATGGTCCAGTTGCACGGTTTCAGTGATGGCACAGGCAAGGTTTAGCATTTGCACAAGGCCTTATGCGGAATGAAAGAGTTGACCCAACGCTCGTTCTTAGTCCACCATCTGAGCCTCTTGTGGCCATCTTCATCTACATGGACGACTTGCTCATTGACTCACCTAGTCCATCCGCCGCACAGTCAGTTAAGTTTATTTTCCACTCGGCCTACAAGATGAAGGACTTCGGTCTAGCAAAGGTCTTCCTTGGCATGAAGCTCGAGCGCTATTGCCAGTGCCGCATGCTTCACGTTCACCGGGCTGCGTATGTTCCTAGTATTGGAGAGCGCTTCTTGGTGCTCCTGACTGGTGTTCCCACCGCTTCCATCCCCATGAACTGAACGAGTCAGTGCCGGTTTAAGTCATTGGATGTGTCACAACTGGGGGAGCTGGTGAAGTCACCCACTACCTCAGTGTCATTGGGTTGCTCATGTGTCTTGCGAGGACCACGTGTGCCAATGTGGCATTTGCGGTCAACTTCCTAGCACAATTTTCACAGTAGCCTCAAGCCCGCCATATTGAGGATGCCCTCCGTGTCATTCGCTACGCCCTCTCTAGAACGAGTGTTCGACTTCGGTTTCACGTACAACCCTCATTTGCTGATGTATACATTACAGCGACTGGGTTCATGATACCGATTTCCGGAGTCATCTCGGTATATCTTTCTTGTCGGTGGCACTCGGCTAATTCCCAAATCGCCCCCATTTTCGGCCGACCATGTCTGAGACGTCCCCATGCTGAGAACAAATGGCTAGGTCGCCCCCATTCGAAAACATTCTGGCTAGGTCGCCCCCATTTTTAAATTAGTTTCCCAAGTTGCCCCCATTCGGAGAATTATGGCTACGTTTCCCCCATTAATGGGGGCGACCTAGCCAGAAGTTTCTGAAAGTAGGGGCAATACGTCAATAATATTTCATCCTTACTCGGCGTCCTAGCCATAATTCCCCGGAGCACCAAAAGTGGAGGCGACCTAGCCATTTTTCTCAGAATGGGGGCGTCTCAGACATGTGTGTGAAAGCATGTGGTTGTGCAGCTTGATCTGGCATTTACGTGTGCCCATCCGCTACATCACCCTGTGCTACGACAACGAGAGCAGGAAGGCCATTGTTGAGCACGACACATGAAACACGTCAATGTGGAGCAGCACTGTGTGCGTGAGTACAAAGCGGCAAGGAAGGTCAAAGTTGTCTGGGTCGATACAAGTTAGCAGTGTGTAGACTTCCTCACTAAGGCCCTCAATAGTGGCATGTTCAAGTCTGATGTGTATGTTGGTCTGCTGCGTGCTTGTGATCCTCCAAGCTGAGTCCTGGGCCCTGTCTCCGTCCGTGCCTTGTGAGTGTTGGTGTTTGTGGCTTCCACCAGTCACGAGCCATGGCCGTGGTAGCTACAGGTGCACCCGGAGCTGATGGTGAGCGGCAGCTGCATTGGAGATCGTGACGACCCGACGAGACTCTGGATCGTCCAGGGACTTATCCAGTAGCTACGACATGACAGGTGTGACGTAGATGATGCGTCTCTACAGCCTGACTGGCTGGTCCGCCGTTGCTGGAATTTTCTCGGTGGTCGAGACCCACGCACCTGGTAGCCTGCACCGGTGCGATGAGGAGACCTGCGACTTTGGTGTGCTTCCTGTGGTGGAAAGCACACGCTGACGTCTTGGTACTGCACTCGTACATTTATGGGTGCTCTCAGTGCAGTTCAGAGTGCTCTAGAGTTTTCTCGGTGGACAGGCCATTTTGGCCGATTTCCTTGTTTTGCTTG
>SZWC01032063.1:8925-21564 GCA_023375785.1 Penium margaritaceum | reverse complement strand
ATCTATATCTATATCTATATCTATATCTATATCTATATCTATATCTATATCTATATCTATATCTATATCTATATCTATATCTATATCTATATCTATATCTATATACGTTTATCTATATCTATATATTCATCTCCATATAGATCTATATTTTTTTCTATATCTATATCTATATCTATTTTTCAATCTAAATTGGCATATTTCCCTTTATTTAAAACCATATCTATATACATACGTCTTTTTGTAAGTTTAAATCTAGATCTATACCTATGTGTAAACCAATACCTAAATTGATATGTAAATACTTAAATCATCATCTTTAAATATGTCTTTATTGATGTATTGATCTAAATCCAGAAATATATATGTAGTTACTAGGTAGTTTCCTAGATATGCTGTGTGAGACGGGGCAGGTGAGAGCAATGGAGTGTGAAACACGCCATGGATGTGATCAACACTTGCCATAGAACTTGCACTCATAACGGAGAAGATTCAGACTGAGGGGAGCAAACGAGCTAAGCACCGGTGAGCACGCACCCACACCGAGCATCACGCTCGGGTGGGTGAGTGCCGCCATCCGGAGATGGGACCCAATTACTCGGAATAAACCGAGGGCGGCTTTGCACCAGTGCAGGGTCAAAACAGGCACGGTGGCCCCCTAAGGATCAGCACCCAGTAATATAAAGCTTCCCCAAATCACTCAAGGCAAGAGAAACATGATGCACGGCACGGCAGTGAGAATGAAAGAGCCGTGCCACCAATCAAGAAGATGTATCCTGTTCGACTATGGGCATCAATTCATGTGCCCAGTCACTGTCTTTGAAGCCGTTCACCATGACCGAGGGCTGCGCACGAAAGTATAGTCCAATACGAGGGGTGGACAAGGCATAGCAAACCACCCGCAATGTTGTCTCGAGATGACGCTCGCGCGGGCAATGGGAGAACCGGGACAAGAAGTTCACAGCAAATGCAACATCAGCCCGCTTGGTCATGGCAAGGTATATCAAGGAGCCAATGACCCGGAGGTAGTCGGTCACATCAACCGTCTCCCCAAGCTTTTACAACTCCAGGGACTTCATTAGAGGCTGGCCAGTGGGCGTCATGGGTGTGGACACGGTGGGGACTAGTGTAAGAAGCGGGATGAAGCGCTCCCCCAAGCTGCGGACATATGCAGCCTGATGAATGTGCAAGGTGCGACGTGCACAGTCACGCTCCAACTCCATTCCCAGGAAGAAATGAGTTGGGCCAAGGTCCTTCATCTTGTATGTTGCTCCCAGCAGGGACTTTGCAGCTACAAAAGAGGCGGCGTCAGGGGAGGGAATGAGAAGGTCATCCACTTAGACAAGGATGGCAACGAGTTGCTTCGCACTGAGGAATAAGGCAGGATCCACAGTATTTCATCAAAAACCACCCTTTACATCTTGATTTCTTGATTCCAACAGCGTGGGGACTGCTTCAGGCCATAAAGAGCCTTCCGCAGATGCCACATTTGGCTTGCTCCGTCAGAGAATCCAAGAGGCTACACCATGTATATCTCCTCCCTAAACTTACCATGGAGGAAGGCATTGTTCACATCCATCTGGTCAAGCTCCTATTCATGCTAAGCAACAAGGTTGAGAAGAGCTTGAGCTGTGGTGTAGCGGCCGACTGGGGCAAAGGTCTTATCAAAGTCAACACCAAGGACTTGGGAGAATCCCATTGCGGTGAAACGAGCCCTGTACCATTCAATTGTGTTATCAGGGTTTAGCTTGCGACGGTATACCCACTTGGCGGCGACCGCTTTACAACCCGATGGGAGGTGGACAAGCTCATACACATCGTGCTCAGACAATGCGTTGAGCTCGGCTTTCATGGCCTGTTCCCACAAGGGGGAATCAGAGGCTGTGCAGGCTGCTTGAACAGTCAATGGTTCAGGAGGGAGAGGAAGGAGACCAGCGGAAGGAAAGCACGAGGCAACATACCCAGCTACAGACGGGGAAAGAGGTGAGTGAAACTCTTGCTCGATGAGAGATTAGCCAAGTGTTGTGCTGGGGTGCATGACAGATAGGGCAGAGGTAGCAAGACCAAGATCACAGAGACCAGGATCACCACAGACAACGGGATGCGACTCAAATGGAAGTCCCCGGAGACGCCCACCTTGGGTGTAAGGTGAGATTGGTGGGATAGATGGGACACGCATTGGAGCGGAGGAGACACCAAGGCGCAGCTGCACAGAAGGAGAAGGAGAGTCAAAAGGGTGAGAGGTTGTCAAAAGGACAGGAGGCAACGTGGGCATGGCCCTTGGTACAGAGGAAGAGGAAGAGGCCAAGGGCGAGTGAGCAGAGGGCTCAAGTGAGGCATCGTCAGAAGAGGCTGGAGACTGCATGGGCGGAGGGGAGTCCAAAGGCACAGTGGAGGCCAAGGGAAGAGAACCCATGGAAGGAGAGGAGCTCAGGGGGGAACTCCTCTCTTCCGTAGGGGAGATAGAGGGTGTTGACGGACGCCCAGAGGGGAGAACAGGCCGAGAGGGCACAGGACCGTCCCCACCCTGAGAGGGTAGAGAGAGAGCTCCACGAAAGAGGGGAGTGTCGCTCTCAAATAGGTGTTCAAAGAAGAGCGCGTCGTGCGACTCAACAACACGACAACGGGAGGGATCCCAAAAGCGCCACGCTTTTGAAAATGGAGAGACGTCAAGAAAGATATGCAGGCTACCACGAGGAGACAGTTTACCATCCCGTTGGTCGGCGGGAACCCACACCAAGGTAAGACACCCTCAGACACGAGCATGGTGGAGGTCAGCACGCCAGCCCGTCCAACGTTCAAAGGGTGTCACAGAATGGGGAAGAGGGTCATGAGGGACGCGATTCCAGACCCAAGTCATGTAGGACATGGCTTCAAAGGCGAACAGAGGCGATTGCCCAGAGAGGAAGAGGAGGGAGCGGACACCATCAGTAAGGGTCCGGTTCCATTGCTCAGACAAACCGTTTCGTTGTGGGGTATAAGGGACAAAGAATTCAAGCCAAACACCACGGAAATCAAGGAAGCGTGAGGTGGGCCCAAAGAACTCACCGATGCGATTGGTACAAAAAACTAGCAAGGGCCAGAGACAGGCACGCTCAGCCTGTGGAAGCCAGGAATCAAGAACGTCAAAAGACATCACTTTTGTGGTGTAGGGCAAAGACCCAGCAATAGCGGGACAAGTCGTCAGTCAAGCGCAGTACATAGCGGCCAAGGCCACCGAGAAAATCCTGGGGTAAGGGGCCTATAACGTCAGCATGGACGAGGTCAAGAGGATGGGAGGTAGAGGCTTCAGCAGTGGAGAACGGTGAGCGCTGCATTTTTCCACTGGCGTAGTCAAGACAGGAGGATGTGCAGAGAGGTGTAAAAGTGGCAGTGTCAAGGCTGTAGGCGGGTCGAAGGCGGAGAAGACGCTGGATGGCGGCAGTGTGAATGTGACAAAGGGGACGATGTAGAAGATCAACATGATTAGGAGATACCGACGGAGCGACATAAACAACAGCAGATGCAGTGGAAGACGAGGGCATCGTGAGCGGGACACGGAACAGACCATCACAACACACACTATGAAGAACAACACGGCTAAAAGAGCAAATAGAGATGGAGGACAAGCCGCGGATGGACAAGAAGTCCATGCCCTAGTCATCAAGGGTGGTCACAGAGAGAAGACTGACTTCAAGGTCGGGCATATAAACCACATTAGGCAAGTAGACAGTGCCCCCAGGGCCGAAAAAACGGACAACACAAACACCTTGGACAGGGAGCAGCTGGCCGAAGCTAGTGCAGACAGAACGAATGGACTGAACGGGCCCAAGGGACATAAACGATGACCTACAAGAGTCATATGATGCGTGGTCCCAGAGTCAATGATCCAGAGACAAGGCAATGCACAAGTGAACGGGGGGACAAAAGAGACAGCAACGGTGCCATGGGGGGAGAGGGGAGATGAACCACGTAGACGAGTGGAGAACGTGTCAGACTGCCAATGCTCGATCCATGCACAATTATCAGGGAATTCCCCCTGGACACTATTAGAGGCAGCACCGCGGAGAGTGACATCGGACTCACAAACAGACACACAGGACTGGCCACTCACACTCTCACCTCCCTGAGAGTGAAGGTGAAGAAGTTCCGCCAGCCGACGATAAAGAGTGCGCTCCTCATCAAGGCGATCACAGAAGCGATCCGAGGAGCGGTGGGACGAGCAGTCGGAAAAGTGCCCCTTGTCACAAGCCTAGTGAGGCACATGGTAGTGAGATGACGGAGGACCGTTGTAAAGAGGTCCGTCTGGAGGGATCCAATCCCAAGGACTCGACATAGGTGGTGTCGTCTGGAGAGGGGCAAGAGTGGTGGAGAGTGCGGAGGCACGGAAGGAGGATGAGGAAGATGTAGCAGTCACGCCGCCCGCGGCGGTGGAGGTTGTGACACCTGTACGGGCCAAATGAGCGTGCATGGAGGACGCAAGACGTGCATCATCATGGGGGGGGCGGACATTTGGACGTAGAGTAGCCGGTGGCGCCATAGTTCCAACAGGTGACATCGGCAGCGGCAAGAGCGGAGTTCCTGCCACCACAGCCACCCCCACGACCACCACCATGGCCGGAGCCTCTTACCCCCCCCCCCCATGAGATGCAGCCTGAGTGTGATGAGCGGTCACCTGAGAAGAGGATGAAGTGGAAGTTGCTGTGGCAGATGAGGAGGGTGAGGATGTAGTGAAAGCAACATGTGCGATGCATGCGCTTGTTCTTTAGGTAATTCTACCAGTCGGTGAGACGTGAGAAAGTGAAATCAAGGAATGGGCCTACCAGGCGGAGTGTCAGCAGAGACTGGCCGAACGGCAAGGCGCTCAAGCTCTGCCTGAAATACGTGGAGGTAGAGGTCAGATAGCTCAAGAATGAGACCATCAACAATGGAGAGGCAGGCGGAGTGGGGGCCGGGAGCAGCCCTGCCAAGGTCTCGGAGCAAACGCAAACTGCGCGCCCAATACTGATCTGTCATCTATGCAGCGTGTTGAACTAGATGGTGAGGGAACTCTAGGCAGGACGCCCAGTCATTGTTTTGCAGCGGTGAATGAGAGCATAGGTGCCAACGGGATCAGCAGGGGTGCCGCGGGATGGGTCTGCATTGTACGTACCAATGTCATCAAGGAGATTCTTGGGGCCTGCATTGATGATGACACGCACGGCACGAGCACCCTTAGCAGGCTGAGGCACGAACGGCGGCTTGACAGGTGTGTAATACTCCCTAAGCACCTCACCCTGGGCCCACACATTGAAGCGCATCTCCCGAGAAGTGAAGGTGAGTTTGGACGTGAACTGCGGTGGTGGCATCTCAAAGTCTTTCTACCAGGTGGGACAAGAGCGCGGGCAAAGGCTGCTACTAAGAGACCGGGGGATGAGGAGTTAACGACACCACCACTGGGCAGAGCTGACAAGTCTGCCAAGGCAGGCTCTGTAAGGGGAAGGACTGCAGCAAGACCTGGGATGGTGCGGAGACGCTCGATAACTAACGTGGCCACTGCAGCCGCTAGCTCATGCTGTTCTTCTCGTCCCGGATGGAGCTCATCTTCAGCCTTATGACACTCTACTTGCGCCTCACTAAGATCTGCTTGCAGGGCCTCTATGGTTTCCTCCAGCCTAGGCATGATGAGAGGGTGCAACCACGAATGCAGAAAGACGGGGTATACAGCAATGAGAGGAAGTGAAGTGTGACACAATGCAATGCAGTGCACTATTCACGGAGCTAGTGGCGCGGAAGAAGGGTGCAGAGCAAAGAAACCACCGCTGCAGCTGAAGAGAATAGGACCGCCACCCACCCTTGACTACCACAGTGAGGCACAGAACTCAAGTAATTGTGGCTCTGGAAATTGTAGCTAAAGCTGATGCAACAAGAACACCAGTGGTGACCTGTGGTGTGATTTCTTGGGGAGCGCCGGTGGGGTTCAGCACTGTTATGATGGTAGATGCCCAAATGGATCCAATAGCACTGGATGTGGTGTCTGCTGTACTAGAAGATACTATGGCAACAGAGGTTGTTCTTGTTCTGACCTGTGTGGCAATGTTTGCATCAACAGCTATAAGCAGGGTGAGAGAAGCTGCAGCGTGTGCGTAGCCCTCAGCTGCCAACCGTCGTCTGTGTCGGGACACGGCAGGCTCTGGCCGTGGCGGCGAAGGTGGCAGCGGCACTAGTAGTCGCGTCAAGAATAGCGCCAGCTAACCCAATGGATTCGGTGTGGACGGGAAGAAGAGGTATCACACCAGGCACTTCAGGTGGCGTCGACATCGCGGTGGATCCCGTTGTTGTAGGAGGTGGGGCAGGAGTAGGAGCAGCTGCATGGTCGGTAGGCTGAGATCAGCAGGAAGGGTGCATCCTTGGCGATAGAGGCAGTGATGGCAGAAGATCCTCCGACCTATAGACGTGCCGGTCTATCTCCTCCTGCTCGTGCTCAGCTGCTACGTTAGCGTCCTTTTGCCAGTAGGAATGGTCTAGCATGCGTACCCACAATGGAGTGTCGTCAACAGTGGGTGGGTCAAGGTCGCATTGTCCTCCATTCACGGTCGATGTACTAAGCTGCTATGCGTGGGGAGTCGAAGTCCTAGTTTGGTGGACTGTCAAGAGGAGGAGAATCTAGTGTGGAAGAGGGTTAGTTTTGCAAGCGCAGCCAAAAGAAGTACGGATGCATTATAGGTGCCACGTCAAGCACCGAAGCTTGGCTGTGTGAAAACAGCGTGATGCGGAGCAAAGGGGTTGGGTTTGCCAAAGTGAAAGAGAGTGTTGCAGTAAGAGGCAAGCAGGAGAAAATGACAGGCAAAGCCAAAAGTGCAGAAAATGAGGTCCACACCGGGGTGCTCAGATGAGGAGCACGTACCTCTTCTCGACAAGAGGGACTGTCCTAGAGAGTCGGGAGGTGTAGACAGAGAATGCTGTTGGGGTCGGTGCCGTAAAGATGCGTCAGCGGGGGCACCGGAGGTGCTCCTGATGGTGCAGCAACTGCAGCTATTGCGGACAACTTTGGCAATAGTGCCACGTTCCGGGGACTGTGATGAGGTACGAACGCTACAAGTTCGCGCCAAGAGAGGGGGCCAGAGTCACTCGCCAGCAGACAGACAATGAAGCGCCGGGAGCCCGAAAGAGGTGGGCAGCACACGAGAAGACTGTAGTGACAAAATTCGGCGTAGGTCCGTGTGTGTGAGATGAGCACGGGCCTCTAGACTGGTGGCAAGAGAAGTGCCACAAAGAAGTAAGGAGATGGGCAGCGGCAAATAGGCGACGGGCCCTAGGAAAATAGGCGGCACTAGAACACCGCGTGTTTGACGAGGAGATCTCGGCGTTTACCTCACAGTTCCAAGATTGACGAGTTGCGGGGGGAACCCCTACTGCTCTGATACCAGGAGTTCCTAGGTAGTTTCCTAGATATGCTTTGTGAGACGCGAGGGGTGAGAGAAATGGAGTGTGAAACATGCCATGGACGCGGTCAACACTTTCCATAGAACGTGCACTCATAACGGAGAAGATTGAGAGTGAGGGGAGCGAACGAGCTAAGCACCGGTGAGCACGCATGCACACCAAGCATCACACTCGGGTGGGTGAGTGCTGCCACCCGGGGGTCGAGCCCGACCTCTCGGAACAAACCGAGGGTGGCTACTCACCAGTGCACGGCCAAAACAGGCATGGTGGCTCCCTAAGGATCAGCACCCGGGAAATATGCAGCTCCCCCAAAACACTCAAGGCAAGAGAAGCATGATGCAGGGCACGGTAGTGAGAATGTATGAGTCCTAGCATGTTTCGGATCACATAATCATGGAACGTCATGCAATGGCCATGTATGTGCCAGAGGGTACTCTTGGGTCTAGCAGCAGCTTGATGACGTTAGAGGCTCCAATCACGGTGGGCACGCCTGACGCTTCCCCGGGTAAGGCCATTGTCGTTTAATCTGTACATGTGTGTGCAGAATGTGGGAGACAAGAGGTCATAGAGTTGTGAGTGGCCAACAAACTTCAACAATATATGTATATATATATGTACATATATTTATATCTATATATAAATACACGCGAGTAGGATGAGCTAGCCTTCGGGTGCTTGAGGGTCCATGGCAGCGTTTCTGTATGGATAATTCCCCGATTGCCCCGATTTTTGGTCGACCATGTCTCAGAGGCCCCCAGTCTGAGAAAAATAGCTAGTTTGCCCCCATTCGAAAAACTTCTGCCTAAACTGCCCCCATTTTTTAGTTTTCCAACTTGCCCCCGTTCTGAGAATTATGGCCAGATGACCTCCATTTTGGGGAACGAAGTAGCCAGAATTTGGGGCAAGACTTCGATAATATTGCATCCATACTGGACGTGCTAGCCATGTTTCCCCAGAGCACCACAAGTGGGGCCCACCTGGTATCTAGTTTCCATAATGGGGGTGACCAAGGGATTTTCTCAGAATGAGGGCGTCTCAGACATTGTTGAGCGAGAATGGGGGCGACTAAGAAGTGCGCCCGTTCATACAGTGGCGGTAGGTTTTCTACGTGTGCGGCTGGTAAACGCTGGAAATCGTCGCCAGCGGCAATTTCCAGCAGTATCGGAAGCTGCTGGACAGCTTCCGATTCCGTTTCACTGGGATCCGCTGTTGAGGGCTCGTGTTTTTTCGTTCCGCGTTTTTCACCATTCACTTTGAAAGAAAAAGGAGCGCCTCATTACAAATGCAGGAGCGTGCGCTTCAGCCATTTCTTTTCCACCATCTCTTTCTTCTTTTCCCACCCACATCCCCAACTCCTCTCCATCCCCTCTTTTGGGACTTGGTTGGTGACACCCCAACTGTTCTCAGGTCCCAGAAAGCATCATCGATGGACCCGGCTGATGACCATGGCGAAGTACTACCTAAAGAAGTTTTGCAGCAACTGTTGGCACTCGGCATATTTATGTGCATGTATGCAGCATTGACATACCTCAAACACGCCTACCTCACCCGTCCCCTACAAGGCAGTGAGTTCGTGGAGGAGCTCTTGTTGCGTGAAGCAATTTCGCTGCGCGTTTAGGACATTTTGGGCCTCGACCCGTGGTGATTCGATAAATTGGTACAAGTGCTAGAGGTAGCTGGACTTGAGCCCACAAGGCATGTTGGCATCGATGAGTCCATAGCCATGTTCCTCTGCCAGATGATTGGTGGGAAGGGACAGAGACGCTTGACGGAGACTTTTCAATACTCAAAGGAGACCGTGGGTAGGCACTTCGGTAGAGTGATTCGACGGGTTCTTGAGATTGCACCGACTGTCATTCGCCTATCCCCTGGCGATGGTGTAGCTGGAAAATTTGTCAAGAATCCGCGGTTCATGCCGTGGTTTAAGAATTGTGTTGGAGCTATCGACGGCACTCACATTCCAGCCTGGGTCCCTGAGGAGCTTCAAGGACCGTATTGGAACAGGTAGGGTAAGAAAACCAAGAACGTGTTCATCGCAGTGAACTTCGATGAGACGATTGCGTGGGTGCACACGGGATGGGAAGGGAGTGCACATGATGCACGTGTGTATAGGTACGCATGTGTAGAGGGTTTTGAGATACCTCCAGGAAATTTTTTCATTGCCGACGCAGGGTATCCACTTTCCGTACAACTCATCACTCCTTATCGCGGCGTGCGCTATCATCTTCAAGAAGACCCCATGAATGGCGAGGCGAACATTCCGGAATCTCCTCAAGAGCTATTCAACATGCGCCGCTCCTCTCTTTGGATGACAGTCGAGCGTTTCATTGGACAATTGAAGCAGAAATTTAAGATTCTCGCCGATATGGAGGGATGCGCTCTTGATGCATAGGCGGACATTGTCATTGCATGCTGCATCTTGCACAACATATTCATCCATGCAGGTGCAGAAGAGGGTGGATACATGGACAACTTCAGACTTAACATGGACATAGTTTGGGAGTGGCTTCCTCAAGGTGTTGACATGCCAAATGATGATGCAACTACCCCCGCACCACCAACTGCCGGCACAGCACCTGCAGCCACCGCACCACCAACTTCCAGCACACCACCTGCAACCACCGCACCACGCACCGCTACTGCCGCATCACCAACCGCCGCACCACCGGCTGCCGCCGCACCACCCGCCGCACTACCAACACCCGCCGCACCACACGACACACCACTGGCAGCCACTGCACCACCCGCTGTGAGAAGACCCATAACCGTAGGCATCGAGCTAGCACGCCTGAAACCTTCTTGTGGGAGGTTTGAGGGCCCGGGTGCCAACAACTCCTCAAGGTACCCCTTTTTGTACGCCTCGTGGTACTGCCCCCGCCACGTCGCCTCGGCGTCACCCCATATACCTCCATGGTTGTCCTCCACTTCATCGACCTCCTCGTTCAAATCGTCGATCATGACTGTGTCGCCTTTTAAACCAAGTAGCTCCTTTGGCATAATGTTCCCCACCTCCCGCGGCCCACGCATGACAAGTTGCACTGCCTCGGCATTTCGTGAAGCAGCAGGCTTGTCCCATAGAGTGGCTCTTTCCACTCCACCTCTTGCGCTACGTGCATTACCACCGGCCGCCATGACTTGCGGCCACACCGCATAACACTGCTCAAACCAAATATTCTCTTTCTCTGAAAACCCGGGCTGTCCATTTGCATCTACGGTTCGAAACTCGGCCCAACATTCCTGGTCGAGCACCGGCGCAACGTTCTCCTATCCCGTCCCACTATGGTTCTTACCTTGACACAGCTTTTGATAGCCTTCCTTGATGCTAACTACACGGTTCCTGAATTGCTCTACCTTGTACGTGAACGGGGGCTTCTTGATTGCCTCTCTTGCAACCCTCAACTTGTCGTTGAAGTTCGCACAATGGAGGCCCATTCCGCGGGAGACCACCCCGCAGCGGAGCGCGTCTTTGCCGGCAGCTCGGCAAGGCCGTCTAGGAGCACGTGGGTGTCTAGCGGCAAGCTCCATGCCCGCTCCTTAATCTCATGTTTGCCCGGCCCACATCCGTCCTTGTCTTCGCTGAAGTTGGCTTTAACAAGCGATGAGGGTCCAACCCCGTTGCTATCAAGCTCCTCAAGTGGCCTCCTAGCCTTTACTGGCTGCTGTTTCGGCTTGTAGACGCGCTTCCTAACCTTGAGTTGGGACTGTGCGGATGGGGAAAGGGGACCACAAGCTGCGGCAGCCACAAGACTTCCCTGACTTTTGCTTACCTGATGGGAATAAGCAGTTGTGATGGTCGCTGCTGCTGAGGCAATGGCACGAGGAACAAAAAATGGTTTTCTACCTCCTGCCGTTGTTGCCTCTGGTGACACCATGGGAAGGGGTCAGGGTTCGAGTTTGGCTACCGTTTTTGGGGATGCGTCCATCAAGCGAGAACTGCGGGCGTTCGCCGGCGTTGCCTTCCGTCGAGGGGGCAGTGGGCAATTCGGCTATGTCCAACGATGGTCCAGCGAGCAAGCGAGAAGTCACTGGACGTGCGTTGAGGGGGAAGGATTTTTCTCAGGCTGGTGGATTGATGCACCATGCGATGCCCTCGTCGCCTGCCTCGTTTTTCAGCCAAATGCGCATGAAAACGAGATAGGCGAGGCACTTGTTTTGATGTCTGGGATGCCGCAAATGAGCATGCGCATGCGGACAGCCAGACTTCGCGCTTGTTTTCGGAAAAGAAAAAAAAATCTTGCAACGCGTGCAAACATCGATGTTCAAGCATTGGCCGCGACCNGCTTCCACGTCAATCCTCATGAACATGCAGCTGCATCGTCGCTTTCACACTGTGAAGAAGGATGAATCCGGATCCATGATTGACTACATCAACATGGTGAAGTCTCTCTCTGACCAGCTTGCTGCGATTGAGGACCCTGTCAAGGAACGTGTGCTCATGCTAACCATCCTCTCTGGTCTTCCTAGCAGCTATACTCCTCTCATTGTTGCCCTGGACTAGCTTGGCGACAAGCTATCCCTCAATGATGTGGAGGAGAGCCTACTGTTTGAGGAGGAGCGGCGCAAGGGAGAAGAGGGCAGAAGCGGATTGGACGTTGCTCTCATCACCAACTCTGGTCATGGGGGTGGTGCTGCACCAACCAGGGGCAATGGCGGAGGAGGGAAGAAGAAGGGGAACTGCCACTACTGCAAGAAGCCGGGCCATTGGGCACGCAAATGCCGAAAGAAGAAGGCAGACCTTGCTGCTGGAGTGGGAGCGGGAAAACAGTCCGACGCTTCCGCGAACGCCGCAGATTGGGAGAGTGGATTCGTGACAACCATCCGGGTCCTGCACGTCTCCGACAACACTGCCCTATTCTGGATCATCGACTCGGGAGCCACGCGGCACATGACGTGTCGCCGGGAGTGGTTCGTCGTCTACACCGTCATCGAGCCTCGTCGGGTGTACATGGGGGACAACCATGTGCAAATGGCGGTTGGGGAGGGTGAGATTGTGTTTTGTGCTTCCGTTGAGGGTAAGCACGTGGAACGTCGTGTGAAGGGGGTGCTCTATGTTCCGGGGCTGGCAGCTAACCTCCTCTCTGTCTCATCTCTCATCTCCGAAGGCATGCAGGTTTGCTTTGGGAATGGTGGCTGCACCATCTCTGCCCGTGCAGGCCGTGTGCTTGCAAAAGCGAACAAGGAGTACGGTCTTTACCGCCTCTACGTGGCGTCGGAGAAGGAAGCCGACTCAGCGTTGGC
>SZWC01032061.1:0-21566 GCA_023375785.1 Penium margaritaceum | reverse complement strand
GGTTGCGGAGTGGTGCGAACTGGTTGCGGAGTGGTGCGACCTGGTTGACGAGTGGTGCGAACAGGTTGAGGAGTGGTGCATAGTGATTGCGGAGTGGTGCGAAAGGGTTTCGGAGTGGTGCGAACTGGCTGAGGAGTGGTACGAACTGGTTGCGGAGTGGTGTGAACTGGTTGCGGATTGGTGCGAAATGGTTGCGGAGTGGTGCGAACTGGTTGCGGAGTGGTGCGAATTGGTTTCGGAGTGGTGTGAATTGGTTGCGGATTAGTGCGAACTGGTTTCGGAGTTGTGTGAACTGGTTGCGGTTTGGTGCGAGCTGCTTGTGGAGTGGTGCGAACTGGTTGCGGAGTGGTGCAAACTGGTTCTGGAGTGGTGCGAACTGGTTGCGGAGCCGCGCGAACTGGTTGTGGAGTGGTGCGAACTGGTTGCGGAGTGGTGCGAACTGGTTGCGGAGTGGTGGGAACTGGTTGCGGAGTGGTGCGAACTGGTTGTGGAGTGGTGCGAACTGGTTGCGGAGAGGTGCGAACTGGTTGCGGAGTGGTGCGAGCTGCTTGTGGGGTGGTGCAAACTGGTTCAGAGTGGTGCGAACTGGTTGTGGAGTGGTCAAAAGTGGTTGCGGAGTGGTGCAAACAGGTTGCAGAGTGGTGCGAACTGGTTTCGGAGTGGTGTGAACTGGTTGCAGAGAGGTGCGAACTGGTTGCGGAGTGGTGCGAGCTGCTTGTGGGGTGGTGCAAACTGGTTCAGAGTGGTGCGAACTGGTTGTGGAGTGGTCAAAAGTGGTTGCGGAGTGGTGCAAACAGGTTGCAGAGTGGTGCGAACTGGTTTCGGAGTGGTGTGAACTGGTTGCAGAGAGGTGCGAACTGGTTGCGGAGTGGTGCGAGCTGCTTGTGGGGTGGTGCAAACTGGTTCAGAGTGGTGCGAACTGGTTGTGGAGTGGTCAAAAGTGGTTGCGGAGTGGTGCAAACAGGTTGCAGAGTGGTGCGAACTGGTTTCGGAGTGGTGTGAACTGGTTGCAGAGAGGTGCGAACTGGTTGCGGAGTGGTGCGAGCTGCTTGTGGGGTGGTGCAAACTGGTTCAGAGTGGTGCGAACTGGTTGTGGAGTGGTCAAAAGTGGTTGCGGAGTGGTGCAAACAGGTTGCAGAGTGGTGCGAACTGGTTTCGGAGTGGTGTGAACTGGTTGCAGAGAGGTGCGAACTGGTTGCGGAGTGGTGCGAGCTGCTTGTGGGGTGGTGCAAACTGGTTCAGAGTGGTGCGAACTGGTTGTGGAGTGGTCAAAAGTGGTTGCGGAGTGGTGCAAACAGGTTGCAGAGTGGTGCGAACTGGTTTCGGAGTGGTGTGAACTGGTTGCAGAGAGGTGCGAACTGGTTGCGGAGTGGTGCGAGCTGCTTGTGGGGTGGTGCAAACTGGTTCAGAGTGGTGCGAACTGGTTGTGGAGTGGTCAAAAGTGGTTGCGGAGTGGTGCAAACAGGTTGCAGAGTGGTGCGAACTGGTTTCGGAGTGGTGTGAACTGGTTGCAGAGAGGTGCGAACTGGTTGCGGAGTGGTGCGAGCTGCTTGTGGGGTGGTGCAAACTGGTTCAGAGTGGTGCGAACTGGTTGTGGAGTGGTCAAAAGTGGTTGCGGAGTGGTGCAAACAGGTTGCAGAGTGGTGCGAACTGGTTTCGGAGTGGTGTGAACTGGTTGCAGAGAGGTGCGAACTGGTTGCGGAGTGGTGCGAGCTGCTTGTGGGGTGGTGCAAACTGGTTCAGAGTGGTGCGAACTGGTTGTGGAGTGGTCAAAAGTGGTTGCGGAGTGGTGCAAACAGGTTGCAGAGTGGTGCGAACTGGTTTCGGAGTGGTGTGAACTGGTTGCAGAGAGGTGCGAACTGGTTGCGGAGTGGTGCGAGCTGCTTGTGGGGTGGTGCAAACTGGTTCAGAGTGGTGCGAACTGGTTGTGGAGTGGTCAAAAGTGGTTGCGGAGTGGTGCAAACAGGTTGCAGAGTGGTGCGAACTGGTTTCGGAGTGGTGTGAACTGGTTGCAGAGAGGTGCGAACTGGTTGCGGAGTGGTTCGAGCTCGTTGCGGAGTGGTGTGAACTGGTTGCCGACTGGTGCGAACCGGTTGCGGAGTGGTGCGACCTTTCGTGGGGGGGTGCGAACCGGGTGCGGAGTGGTGCGAACTGGCTGCGGAGTGGTGCGAACTGGTTGCGGAGAGGTGCGAAGCGATTGCAGAGTGGTGAGAACCGGTTGCTGAGTGGTGCGAACTGGTTGCGGAGTGGTGTGAACTGGCTGAGGAGTGGTGCAAAACGGTTGCGGAGTGGTGCAAACTGGTTCCGGAGTAGTGCGAACTGGTTACGGATTGGTGCGAACTGGGTGCGGATTGGTGTGAACTGGTATCGGAGTGGTGCAAACGGGTTGCGGAGTGGTGCAAACGCGTTGGGGAGTGGTGCAAACTAGTGGCGGAGTTGTGGGAACTGGTCCTGGAGTGGTGCGAACTAGCTGCGGATTGGTGCGGACTGGTTGCGTAGTGGTGCATACTGGTTGCGGAGTGGTGCAAACTAGTTGCGGAGTGGTGCGAACTGGTTGCGGAGTGGTGCCAACTGGTTGTGGAGTGGTGCGAACGGGTTGCGGAGTGGTGCGAACTGGTTGCAGAGTGGTGCAAACTGGTTGCAGAGTGGTGCGAACCGGTTGCAGAGTGGTGCGAACTGGTTGTCGAGTGGTGCAAGCTGGTTGCGGAGTGATGCGAACTGGTTGCAGAGTGGTGCGAATTGGTTGCGGAGTGGTGCAAACTGGCTCAGAGTGGTGCGAGTGGATTGCGGAGTGGTGCGAACTGGTTGCGGCGTGGTGCGAACTGGTTGCGGAGTGGTGCTAACTGGTAGCGGAGTGGTGCGAACCGGTTGCGGAGTGGTGCGAACTGGTTGCATAGTGGTACGAACTGGTTGCAGAGTGGTGCAAACTGGTTGCAGAGTGGTGCGAACCGGTTGCAGAGTGGTGCGAACTGGTTGTCGAGTGGTGCAAGCTGGTTGCGGAGTGATGCGAACTGGTTGCAGAGTGGTGCGAATTGGTTGCGGAGTGGTGCAAACTGGCTCAGAGTGGTGCGAGTGGATTGCGGAGTGGTGCGAACTGGTTGCGGCGTGGTGCGAACTGGTTGCGGAGTGGTGCTAACTGGTAGCGGAGTGGTGCGAACCGGTTGCGGAGTGGTGCGAACTGGTTGCATAGTGGTACGAACTGGTTGCAGAGTGGTGCAAACTGGTTGCAGAGTGGTGCGAACCGGTTGCAGAGTGGTGCGAACTGGTTGTCGAGTGGTGCAAGCTGGTTGCGGAGTGATGCGAACTGGTTGCAGAGTGGTGCGAATTGGTTGCGGAGTGGTGCAAACTGGCTCAGAGTGGTGCGAGTGGATTGCGGAGTGGTGCGAACTGGTTGCGGCGTGGTGCGAACTGGTTGCGGAGTGGTGCTAACTGGTAGCGGAGTGGTGCGAACCGGTTGCGGAGTGGTGCGAACTGGTTGCATAGTGGTACGAACTGGTTGCAGAGTGGTGCAAACTGGTTGCAGAGTGGTGCGAACCGGTTGCAGAGTGGTGCGAACTGGTTGTCGAGTGGTGCAAGCTGGTTGCGGAGTGATGCGAACTGGTTGCAGAGTGGTGCGAATTGGTTGCGGAGTGGTGCAAACTGGCTCAGAGTGGTGCGAGTGGATTGCGGAGTGGTGCGAACTGGTTGCGGCGTGGTGCGAACTGGTTGCGGAGTGGTGCTAACTGGTAGCGGAGTGGTGCGAACCGGTTGCGGAGTGGTGCGAACTGGTTGCATAGTGGTACGAACTGGTTGCAGAGTGGTGCAAACTGGTTGCAGAGTGGTGCGAACCGGTTGCAGAGTGGTGCGAACTGGTTGTCGAGTGGTGCAAGCTGGTTGCGGAGTGATGCGAACTGGTTGCAGAGTGGTGCGAATTGGTTGCGGAGTGGTGCAAACTGGCTCAGAGTGGTGCGAGTGGATTGCGGAGTGGTGCGAACTGGTTGCGGCGTGGTGCGAACTGGTTGCGGAGTGGTGCTAACTGGTAGCGGAGTGGTGCGAACCGGTTGCGGAGTGGTGCGAACTGGTTGCATAGTGGTACGAACTGGTTGCAGAGTGGTGCAAACTGGTTGCAGAGTGGTGCGAACCGGTTGCAGAGTGGTGCGAACTGGTTGTCGAGTGGTGCAAGCTGGTTGCGGAGTGATGCGAACTGGTTGCAGAGTGGTGCGAATTGGTTGCGGAGTGGTGCAAACTGGCTCAGAGTGGTGCGAGTGGATTGCGGAGTGGTGCGAACTGGTTGCGGCGTGGTGCGAACTGGTTGCGGAGTGGTGCTAACTGGTAGCGGAGTGGTGCGAACCGGTTGCGGAGTGGTGCGAACTGGTTGCATAGTGGTACGAACTGGTTGCAGAGTGGTGCAAACTGGTTGCAGAGTGGTGCGAACCGGTTGCAGAGTGGTGCGAACTGGTTGTCGAGTGGTGCAAGCTGGTTGCGGAGTGATGCGAACTGGTTGCAGAGTGGTGCGAAGTGGGTACGGAGTGGTGCGAACTGGTTGCGGAGTAGTGCGAACTGGTTGCGGAGTGGTGCAAACGGGTTGAGGAGTGGTGCAAATTGGCTGCGAAGTGGTGCGGAAGGGTTGTGGAGTGGTGAGAACTGGTTGAGGAGTCGTGCAAACTGGTTGCGGAGTGGGCAAAATGGTTGCGGAGTAGTGCGAACTAGTTGCGGAGTGGTGCGAACTGGTCGCGGAGTGGTACGAACTGGTTGCGGAGTGGTGCGAACTGGCTGCTGAGTGGTGCGAACTGGCTGAGATGTGGTACAGACTGGTTGCGGAATGGTGCGAACGGGTTGCGGGGTGGTGCGAACTGGTTGCGGAGTGGTGCGAACTGGTTGCAGAGTGGTGCAAACTGGTTGCGGAGTGGTGCGAACTGGATGCGGAGTGGTGCAAACGGGTTGCGGAGTGGTGCAAACGGGTTGCAAAGTGGTGGGAACAGGTTGCGGAGTGGTACGAACTGGTTGCGGAGTGGTGCGAACTGGTTAGGGAGTGGTGCGAACTGGTTGCGGAGTGGTGCGAACGGGTTATGGAGTGGTGCGAACTGGTTGTGGAGTGGTCCGAACTCATTGCAGAGTTGTGTGAACGGGTTGCGGTGTGGTGCAAACTGGTTGCGGAGTGGTGCGAACTGGTTGCGAAGTTGTGCGAACTGGTTGCAGAGTTGTGTGAACGGGTTGCGGTGTGGTGCAAACTGGTTGCGGAGTGGTGCGAACTGGTTGCGAAGTTGTGCGAACTGGTTGCGGAGTGGTGCAAACTGGTTGCGGAGTGGTGCGAACTGGTTGCTGAGTGGTGAGAACTGATTGCGGACTGGTGCGAATTGGTTGCGGAGTGTTGGAAACTGGTTCAGAGTGGTGCGAACTGATTGGGGAGTGGTGCGAACTGGTTGCGGAGTGGTGCAAACTGGATGCGGAGTTGTGGCAACTGGTTGCGGAGTGGTGCAAACTGGTTGAGGAGTGGTGCAAAGTGGTTGCGGAATGGTGCGAAAGGGTTGCGGAGTGGTGAGAGTTGGTTGAGGAGTGGTGGGAACTGGTTGCGGAGTAGTGCGAACTGGTTGTGGAGTGGTGCAAACTAGCTGTAGACTGGTGCGGATCGGTTGCGGAGCTGTGCGAACTGGTTGCACAGTGGTGCAAACTGGTTGCAGAGTGGTGGGAACTGGTTGCGGAGTGGTGTGAACTGGTTGCGCAGTGGTGCAAACTGGTTTCGGAGTGGTGTGAACTGGTTGCGGAGTGGTGCGAACTGGTTCCGGAGTGATGCAAACTGGTTGCGGATTGGTACAAACTGGTTGCGGAGTGGTGCGAACTGGCTGCGGAGTGGTGCAAACTGGTTGAGATGTGGTACAGACTGGTTGCGGAATGGTGCGAACGGGTTGCGGGGTGGTGCGAACTGGTTGCGGAGTGGTGCAAACTGGTTGCGGAGTGGTGCGAACTGGTTGCGGAGTGGTGCGAACTGGTTCCGGAGTGATGCAAACTGGTTGCGGATTGGTACACACTGGTTGCGGAGTGGTGCGAACTGGCTGCGGAGTGGTGCAAACTGGTTGAGATGTGGTGCAGACTGGTTGCGGAATGGTGCGAACGGGTTGCGGGGTGGTGCGAACTGGTTGCGGAGTGGTGCAAACTGGTTGTGGAGTGGTGCAAACTGGGTGCGGAGTGGCGCGAACTGGTTGCGGAGTGGTGCAAACTGGTTGCGTAGTGGTGCAAACTGGTTGCAAAGTGGTGCGAACAGGGGTCGGAGTGGTGCAAACTGGTTGCGGCGTGGTGCGAACTGGTTGCCGAGTGGTGGAAACTGGTTCTGGATTGGTGCCAACTGGTTGCAGAGTGGTGCCAACCGGTTGCAGAGTGGTGCGAACTGGTTGCGGAGTGGTGCGAACTGGTTGAGGAGTGGTGCGAACTGGTTGCGGAGTGTTGCGAACTGGTTGCAGAGGGGTGCGAACTGGTTGCTATACCCTGTTTCGCCATCGGCCAGAATTGGGTCTGACAGCGCATAGGGATAAGCTCTCAGTCCCGGTTCATACTACGCTATTCATTTCACGTTCTGCGTTGGTGTTTTACTAAGTTCTTTCCTGCGTATCCTCATTCTCACTTACTCGACGAATTATTCACTGTAAGATGCGGAAAATAGGTCACACATGTCCCTAATATCAGCAGGTCAGCAACGATGAGTTCAAATCTGTTACTATACTATTTCCATTCACCCGCGTTCTACCATCGGCGAGCAATCATCCACCGTATGACACCAATTTCTCTAACACATTCGCTGTTGAAGTTATACATAGAATGAGCTGAATGTCATCGTGGTTGTCCTAACCATATTCCTTTTCACCATGTCACCTTTGACGGGCAATCATTCATCGGATGAGATGATATCCATCAAACTATCCTGCCAACAGATACAAAGCAGTGTAAACAATCAAACTTGATTGCTCTCAGTCCATGAGCACACACCATGCAACATCCCTCCACTAGACATTCAATCCCTCCTCTACGCATCGCCCAACAACATGCACAAACCGTAGGCCTCCTGAGTCGACGAATCGTCGGTCGGAGCTGGTTCCTGCAGGAACACAGTGCGGCTCAAGCCGCCTTGCTCGCTTGTCCACGGGACGGTGCGACGCATCTCCAGCGGTCTGCTCACACGTCGACGTGCATGAGAACGGACGCGCGTCAGGTCGTGCTCCCGCTGACGGAAGAGCTCCTGTTGATACCGCTGGTAGGCCCGGAACGCCTCGGCCTGTTCTTCAGCGGCTTCGGCGGCGCGTTGTCTAACGTCACGGGCCACCTCCTGCCAACCCTCCACAGGGCGGGGTTCGTCGTCAAGGAGAAGTCTCCGGAGCCACGGTTGCGAGAACTGTTTCGGGGCCCCATCGGCAGGATGATGCGACCATTGCATCACCCCCAGGACTGTCCGCACGCCCAGCCGGTGAGGTACATTGCAGCAGCTGCAGATGGCAAATGAAGTCACCGGCGAGTCCCGAGCGGCTCTGCTCGAGTTGGGCGGCTGGAGCTCCCATGGGAATTCAGGACCAACCCATGACGGCTCCGTTATGTGTTCATCAGGAAGCGGCATTCCCATCCGGTAATGGTTACACACTTACACACACACACACAGTCACACGCACACCGCCTTCTCTAACTTCTTTACTCTAACCTGTCGCGAGATGGGACACGGGTCCCGCTCGACGGTCTGGATTTGACTGAGGGGCAGCAATCTCTCAGTCCCGCTGGTGGCTGCCAGACTTGTCCCCCACACCGGGACCAGGCCAGGAGTCGGTTGTGGAGCACTCGATTGAGCGCTACTGGCGCCGGGTCCAAGCATCTCAGCGGTATTCAGCGTCAGCGGTCAGTCAGTCATTTGCTTGGCACAGAGACGGACAGACAGCAGCCGAGTCTCCTCCTGTTCTCCTTCTCTTATCCTTCGCATGATCCTTCCCAGACCTCCCTTCCCCATTGGCTGGCCCCTTTCGCGGCTCGCACATCAAAACGCCCCTGGATAAGGCGTCTTGGGTTCCGCTCCTCTCTTCCAGGTTTGGATGCGGCCCCGTTGCCATCAAGCCAGCCTCGGACCACTTTCCTTTCCTCTCAGCAGGTTTGGTCAGGTTCCGGTGTCTGCCGCAATATCCTCCTTTGCGCCCCGTCACTCCCCGGAGTCGAACTGTTTCTCTCGTATTTTCTTTTCCTCGGTCGACGTTCATCAGGTCAACCATCGACCGTTCTCTCGGATCCTGGCCCCAGTCCTTCCTTGCTTCCCCTGTTATTTGGTGGATGAACGAAACATCGTTAACACCGTTATACCCTACTCTCGCAAAACAAGCGGGACGTCCTTGTCCATCCATCCTCCTTCCTCATTTCGTCCATCCGCCCTCTCCCTTCCGGTGCATCATTTGCCACCTGATTGGTGCTCTCGTCTCCTCCCCGGCGCAGGTTCCTGAGTCCCCTGTTCTGGTGACAAATACTCTTCCTCTGCCCACCTCGTCTTCTCCATTTCATCCAATTCTTGGTGGGGCTTTTCATGCCGTATCCTTTCATTCCATGCCTTGGGGCTCTGACGTTGCGTCATCCTGCACTCTAGTTCTCCTCTCCCTTCTTCCCGCTGCTCTTGCAATCGCCACGATGTTTCCCTCTGCCTTGCCTACACCCTCCGCCCTGCCTCATCGCTCTCCTCGCAGGGCATGCAGAGAGGCCCATCCAACCTCGTTTGAGCATTCCTGTAGCGGCGGGCACATGAGAGGTGCACACGTTGGTGACAGCTAATACAGTGCCATCTATGGATACATACAAGGCCTTTACATGTGGTGCACGGCTCGCTGCACAAATTTGTGCAACGGAGGCATTGGTATAATGCGATGCGCCCCCCATGACGTAGCCTCATTTCTCCCACCTTCTTCACACATTCACTGTGTAAGAAGCATCCGCACTTTTCACACCATGGAGTCAACCCTCTCAACTCTCTAGAGCAGCAGGGGCAATCCCCTTCGGCCATGCCCATACGAGGTCGCACCCAACAACTACGGTAGTTGTCCCGTCCATCGTCGTTTGTCTTGATACAAGCTGCGTGTGCGGCGCGCTTACAGTAGTCACACCTCCCATGTGGAGCCTCCAGTCGCCTCCTGCATCCACAGCATATGATGCCTGCTTCAGCATTCTGTTCTCACCCCAGCATCATCTTGACTTCCACGGGGATCCCTTGCTTGATCTTTTGGCAGGATACACAGTTCCAACCTCCTTCTCTGTCCACCGCTCCGCATTCCTCGTGCATATGGCGCTTGCAACGCCCACATTGTCGAGCAGGTGGGTACACCCTCTTTGTGTATCATGGATCGCTGCAGGCACGGGGTGTCTTTCCTCCTTCCAGCTCCTTACTTGCACCTGTGCCCCTCGCGTCCCTTTCCCCCACCGCACTGCTCCCGATCCACCTTCCTCCTGTGGCCCCTGCTCCCGCCGCAACTTCCCTGCTTCCACTGCCTTACCCCGCCCTTGCTTCATCCATGGGCTTCTTTGTCCCCTTGCTCCCCTCTCACTCCGTCATCGGTTTGGCTCTCTTGCCCCATGGGCTTCGTGCAACCCACGCGCCTCACACTCTTGCAGGCGGTCCTTGCGATTCTCCTGATGCGGGTCTTCTTGCCGGCAAAGGATACCGTGGGTCCTTGTCTGCCCTTCTCCCCCTGTGTTGTCCTTCCGAGGCAGGGGTTTGGTCCCATCGTTGCGCCGGTGTATTGCTCGCCAGAAAATTGAGCTGTCCTCTTAGTCCAGTGTGTCCGGGGGCCGTCACTCCTTGCTTGACTCCGGCTTTCCGCCCTTGCTGCATCTTGCCTGGTGCACTTGGCATATCTGAACGCCGGGTTGGTCGATTATCCGCCGAGGATGGTTGAGGATGGGCTTGCACGTCCGGTCTTCCCGATGCTGGTGGCCCGGGCATTTCCAACGGCGGTTTGTCTCTTAAGAGACAGCATTGCGGCGTCGCCATCAACGCCTCATTTACCATGGTCAGCACCTTCCTCCTCACCTCAAGGACATCCTTGTTCCTCAATGCCCTCATGGCCAGCACCGCCTTCCGAGCTGCCACTCCCTCTGGTCTTGGCAATGCCACTGCGTTGCGGTAGAGTTGTTCCACTGGGTGGGTGTCCGCGTATGAGCACGGCACTTCTGTCCTCCTCGTGCCCTATGGTTCCTTTCTCTCTTGCTCCTTTTGGTCTCATGCCCGTGCTCCGAGGAGTTGTAGCCTTGTGACACATCTGTCGCAGTGATGTCCCACCCCTGGGAGCATCTGCCCGCAGGGCCAATGAAGCGGTTGGTAACATACTTCATACCATTCGGTGGCATTGTGATTGCCGCAGCTGGTATAGTATAATCGCCATTCCTTCCCTACTGCCTGCCGACCTCCCTTTCCTTGCTCCACTTTCTCCTTTTACATCCTCACTTTCAACTCCGGTGTGCAAGCTGGACAGACGTGCACTTCCTTCTACTGTAGTAGTTCCTCGTCTCCACATACATAGTGGAGAGCCACCCCGCAATTGTAGCAGCGCTTCTTTTGCGTCCTCACCGGCCGATCGAATTTCCCACAATCCTCCATCTCATTCACCCCAGGGATGCTCCGTTTTGGCCCAACAGCTTGTCCACCCTCCTTGCCCATCTCCTCATCCTGTTCCACTAACCTCCGGATGCAGCCTTTGCAATGCCGTCCCAATCCCGGGATTTCAGTGCCACACTTGCTGTGGAGAGGTGCTTTGCATTTGTAGTACCAGATTGCCTCCAGGCGGTCGTGCGGCTCCCGGCAGTCTTGGCATCTTTCAATCCAGCGCTTTGGTGCAGGTCTGTTTCTTCTACCGTCCTCTTTGTCTGCCCTTGCCAGCATGATGGGTGCACATTTCTTGCAACCTATCACCTTCCGCCTTGTCCGCACCTTCGGGTCCTAGCAAGCTGCATGTACTGGATGTCTGCACAAGAAGCAGTGGAATATGGTGAGAGCGTCAATCAGCTCCTCACAGTTGCCGTAGGATTCCTTCTCCTCCTGTGGTATACTGGATTTCCCAGCCGAAATTGCGTACCCCGAGCGGATCTTTTCCTCCTCCTGCTCCTTCTGCAGCTCCTCTTTGCTGTCCGCTCCCATGCTTTCCTTCAGATTTACCGCACAGGTCTTGCACATCTTAATGTCGTGCAAGATGTCCAGGTCGAGGTCGCAGCATGCCACATGTAGGCCAGCCTTGCATCCTTCGCACACCACCTCCCCTTCAGCTCCCACAGGATTCTTACAGGTTGCACACAATCGCCAAATCACCTCTTCCTCTCCTTCCTCTTCATCCTGATCATGCTTCTCAATGCTTAGTTCAAGCTGCTCACCCCGTTGTTGCTCTAACTCCCTTTGTGCTTCTTGCCAGGAGCTGGTTGGCCATAGAGATCTATCATTCGGGGGCAATGGCTCCCACCTTGGAGGGGGGTATTTAGCAGACTGAGGTGTTCGTCTTGCATGAGTGGGGGTTCCCCTTCCTTCCCTTCCTCTTTTACTTCTCTTCTTTGCTTCTTATCCCCCGACCTGGCCTCTTGGAGTCCCTTACGCTTCCTCCTTTGTGGTTTTCCTTGCTGTTCTGCTGCTGCCGCTGATGGCACTTGCGCCTCAGGCGCCATGCCAAATGTAGTTGCCGCAAGGGACAACACCTCCTTTTCCCGCTGCTCTGCTACTCCTACTGATGATGTTTGCGCCTCTGGCGCCGCGCCGGATGTAGTTGCTGCAAGAGGCAGCGCCTCCTTTTCCCGCTGCTCTGCTACTGCTGCTGATGGCGTTCGTGCCTCGGGCGCCGCGCCGGATGCAGCTGCTGCAAGAGGCAGCGCCTCCTTTTCCCGCTGCTCTGCTGCTTCTGCTGATGGCGTTCGCGCCTCGGGCGCCGCGCCGGATACAGCTACTACGAGAGGCAGCACCTCCTTTTCCCACTGCTCTACTGTTGCTGCTGCTGATGTCATTTGCGCCTCGGGCGCCACGCCGGATGCAGCTGTTGCGAGAGGCAGCACCTCCTTTTCCCGCTGCTATGCTGCTCTTGCTGATGGCGTTCACGCCTTGGGCGCCGCGCCTATTGCAGCTGCTGCAAGAGGCAGCACCTCCCTTTCCCATTGTTTTGCTGCTACTGCTGATGGCGTTTGCGCCTCGAGCGCCGCGCCGGATGCAGCTGCTGCAAGAGGCAGTACCTTCTTCTTCCGCTACTCTGCTACTACTGCTCATGGCGTTCGCACCTCGGGTGCCGCGCCGGATGCAGGTGCTGTAAGAGGTAGCACCTCCTTTTCTCGCTGCTCTGCTGCTGCTACTGATGGCGTTTGCGCCTCGGGTGCCGCGCTGGGTGCAGCTGCTACAAGAAACAGCACCTCCTTTTCCCACTGCTCATCCGCTGCTCCCGATGGTGCTGGCGCTTCAGGCGCCGCACCGGGTACAGCTGCGGCGGAAGGCAGCTCCTCCTTCTCCCGCTGCTCTGCTGCTGCTGCCGATGGCGTTCGTGCCCTGGGCGTTGTGCCGGATGCAGCTGCGACGAAAAGCAACACCTCCTTTTCCCACTTTTCTGCTGATGCTGCCGATGGTGCTCGCACTTTAGGCACTGCACCGGGTGAAGCTACTGCAAGAAACAGTACCTCCTTTGGACGCTGCTTTGCTGCTACACGCGATGGTGCTGGGGCTTTAGGTGCCGCACCGGGTGCAGCTGCGGCGGAAGGCAGCTCCTCCTTCTCTCGCTGCTCTGCTGCTACTGCCAATGGCGTTTGCGCCTCGGGTGTCACGCCAGATGCAGCTGCGACGGAAGGCAGGTCCTCCTTCTCTCGCTGCTCTGTTGCTGCTGCCAATGGCGTTCGCGCCGCGGGCGCCGTGCGGGATGTAGCTGCTGCAAGAGGGAGCACCTCCTTTTCTTGCTGTTCTGCTGCTGCTGCTGCTGGTGTTTGCACCTCGGGCGCCGCGCCGGATGCAGTTGCTACAAGAGGCAGCACCTCCTCTGTTGAGGTCTGCCAGGGTGCACTCTGGATTTTTTTGCGACCGACAAGAATAGACTTAGGCTGTGTAAAGCGTCTGCTGCCGGCAATGTAGGTGCAAAATGGTTGACGAGTGGTCAAAACTGGTTGCGCAGTGGTGCCAACTGGTTGCGGAGTGGTGCGAACTGGTTGCCGAGTTGTGGGAACTGGTTGCGGAGTGGTGCGAACTGGTTGCGGAGTGGTGCGAACTGGTTTTGGAGTTGTGTGAACTGGTTGCGGAGTGGTGCGAACTGGTTGCGGAGTGGTGGGAACTGGTTGCGGAGAAGTTCAAGCTGGTTGTGGAGTGGTGCGAACTGGTTGCGGAGTGGTGCAAACTGGGTGCGGAGTGGTGCGAACTGGTTGCGGAGTGGTGCGACCTGGTCGCGGAGTGGTGCGAACCGGTTGCGGAGTGGTGCAAACTGGTTGCGGAGTGATGAAAACATGTTGAGGAGTGTTGCGAACTGGTTACGGAGTGGTGCGAACTGGTTGCGGAGTGGTGCGACCTGGTCGCGGAGTGGTGCGAACCGGTTGCGGAGTGGTGCAAACTGGTTGCGGAGTGATGAAAACATGTTGAGGAGTGTTGCGAACTGGTTACGGAGTGGTGCGAACTGGTTGCGGAGTGGTGCGACCTGGTCGCGGAGTGGTGCGAACCGGTTGCGGAGTGGTGCAAACTGGTTGCGGAGTGATGAAAACATGTTGAGGAGTGTTGCGAACTGGTTACGGAGTGGTGCGAACTGGTTGCGGAGTGGTGCGACCTGGTCGCGGAGTGGTGCGAACCGGTTGCGGAGTGGTGCAAACTGGTTGCGGAGTGATGAAAACATGTTGAGGAGTGTTGCGAACTGGTTACGGAGTGGTGCGAACTGGTTGCGGAGTGGTGCGACCTGGTCGCGGAGTGGTGCGAACCGGTTGCGGAGTGGTGCAAACTGGTTGCGGAGTGATGAAAACATGTTGAGGAGTGTTGCGAACTGGTTACGGAGTGGTGCGAACTGGTTGCGGAGTGGTGCGACCTGGTCGCGGAGTGGTGCGAACCGGTTGCGGAGTGGTGCAAACTGGTTGCGGAGTGATGAAAACATGTTGAGGAGTGTTGCGAACTGGTTACGGAGTGGTGCGAACTGGTTGCGGAGTGGTGCGACCTGGTCGCGGAGTGGTGCGAACCGGTTGCGGAGTGGTGCAAACTGGTTGCGGAGTGATGAAAACATGTTGAGGAGTGTTGCGAACTGGTTACGGAGTGGTGCGAACTGGTTGCGGAGTGGTGCGACCTGGTCGCGGAGTGGTGCGAACCGGTTGCGGAGTGGTGCAAACTGGTTGCGGAGTGATGAAAACATGTTGAGGAGTGTTGCGAACTGGTTACGGAGTGGTGCGAACTGGTTGCGGAGTGGTGCGACCTGGTCGCGGAGTGGTGCGAACCGGTTGCGGAGTGGTGCAAACTGGTTGCGGAGTGATGAAAACATGTTGAGGAGTGTTGCGAACTGGTTACGGAGTGGTGCGAACTGGTTGCGGAGTGGTGCGACCTGGTCGCGGAGTGGTGCGAACCGGTTGCGGAGTGGTGCAAACTGGTTGCGGAGTGATGAAAACATGTTGAGGAGTGTTGCGAACTGGTTACGGAGTGGTGCGAACTGGTTGCGGAGTGGTGCGACCTGGTCGCGGAGTGGTGCGAACCGGTTGCGGAGTGGTGCAAACTGGTTGCGGAGTGATGAAAACATGTTGAGGAGTGTTGCGAACTGGTTACGGAGTGGTGCGAACTGGTTGCGGAGTGGTGCGACCTGGTCGCGGAGTGGTGCGAACCGGTTGCGGAGTGGTGCAAACTGGTTGCGGAGTGATGAAAACATGTTGAGGAGTGTTGCGAACTGGTTACGGAGTGGTGCGAACTGGTTGCGGAGTGGTGCGACCTGGTCGCGGAGTGGTGCGAACCGGTTGCGGAGTGGTGCAAACTGGTTGCGGAGTGATGAAAACATGTTGAGGAGTGTTGCGAACTGGTTACGGAGTGGTGCGAACTGGTTGCGGAGTGGTGCGACCTGGTCGCGGAGTGGTGCGAACCGGTTGCGGAGTGGTGCAAACTGGTTGCGGAGTGATGAAAACATGTTGAGGAGTGTTGCGAACTGGTTACGGAGTGGTGCGAACTGGTTGCGGAGTGGTGCGACCTGGTCGCGGAGTGGTGCGAACCGGTTGCGGAGTGGTGCAAACTGGTTGCGGAGTGATGAAAACATGTTGAGGAGTGTTGCGAACTGGTTACGGAGTGGTGCGAACTGGTTGCGGAGTGGTGCGACCTGGTCGCGGAGTGGTGCGAACCGGTTGCGGAGTGGTGCAAACTGGTTGCGGAGTGATGAAAACATGTTGAGGAGTGTTGCGAACTGGTTACGGAGTGGTGCGAACTGGTTGCGGAGTGGTGCGACCTGGTCGCGGAGTGGTGCGAACCGGTTGCGGAGTGGTGCAAACTGGTTGCGGAGTGATGAAAACATGTTGAGGAGTGTTGCGAACTGGTTACGGAGTGGTGCGAACTGGTTGCGGAGTGGTGCGACCTGGTCGCGGAGTGGTGCGAACCGGTTGCGGAGTGGTGCAAACTGGTTGCGGAGTGATGAAAACATGTTGAGGAGTGTTGCGAACTGGTTACGGAGTGGTGCGAACTGGTTGCGGAGTGGTGCGACCTGGTCGCGGAGTGGTGCGAACCGGTTGCGGAGTGGTGCAAACTGGTTGCGGAGTGATGAAAACATGTTGAGGAGTGTTGCGAACTGGTTACGGAGTGGTGCGAACTGGTTGCGGAGTGGTGCGACCTGGTCGCGGAGTGGTGCGAACCGGTTGCGGAGTGGTGCAAACTGGTTGCGGAGTGATGAAAACATGTTGAGGAGTGTTGCGAACTGGTTACGGAGTGGTGCGAACTGGTTGCGGAGTGGTGCGACCTGGTCGCGGAGTGGTGCGAACCGGTTGCGGAGTGGTGCAAACTGGTTGCGGAGTGATGAAAACATGTTGAGGAGTGTTGCGAACTGGTTACGGAGTGGTGCGAACTGGTTGCGGAGTGGTGCGACCTGGTCGCGGAGTGGTGCGAACCGGTTGCGGAGTGGTGCAAACTGGTTGCGGAGTGATGAAAACATGTTGAGGAGTGTTGCGAACTGGTTACGGAGTGGTGCGAACTGGTTGCGGAGTGGTGCGACCTGGTTGCAGAGTGGTGCGAACTGGTTGCGGAGTGGTGCAAACCGGTTGCGGAGTGGTGCACACTGGTAACGGAGTGGTGCGAACTAGTTGCGGAATGGTGGGAACTGGTTGCGGAGTGGTGCGAACTGGTTGCGGAGTGGTGGGAACTGGTTGCGGAGTGGTGCAAACTGGTTCAGATGTGGTGCAGACTGGTTGCGGAGTGGTGCGAATGGGTCGCGGAGTGGTGCAAACTGGTTGTGGAGTGGTGCGAACCGGTTGCGGAGTGGTGCAAACTGGCTGCGGAGTGGTGCGAACTGGCTGTGGAGTGGTGCAAACTGGTTGCAGAGTGGTGCCAACCGGTTGCAATGTGGTGCAAACTGGTTGCGGAGTGGTGCAAACTGGTTGCAGAGTAATGCGAACTGGTTGCGGAGTGGTGCGAACTGGTTGCGGAGTGGTGCAAACTGGTTTTGGAGTTGTGTGAACTGGTTGCGGAGTGGTGCGAACTGGTTGCCGAGTTGTGGGAACTGCTTGCGGAGTGGTGCGAACTGGTTGCGGAGTGTTGCGAACTGGTTTTGGAGTTGTGTGAACTGGTTGCGGAGTGGTGCGAACTGGTTGCGGAGTGGTGGGAACTGGTTGTGGAGAGGTGCAAACCGGTTGCGGAGTGGTGCGAACTGGTTGCAGAGTGGTGCGACCTGGTTGCGGAGTGGTGCGAACTGGTTGTGGAGTGGTGCGAACTGGTTGCCGAGTGGCGCGAACTGGTTGCGGAGTGGTGCGAACTGGTTGCAGAGAGGCGCCAACTGGTTGCGGCGTGGTGCGAACTGGTTGCGGAGTGGTGCAAACTGGTTGTGGAGTGGTGCGAACCGGTTGCGGAGTGGTGCAAACTGGCTGCGGAGTGGTGCGAACTGGCTGCGGAGTGGTGCGAACTGGTCGTGGAGTGGTGCGGACTGGTTGCGGAGTAGTGCGAACTGGTTGCGGAGTGGTGGGAACTGGTTGTGGAGAGGTGCAAACCGGTTGCGGAGTGGTGCGAACTGGTTGCAGAGTGGTGCGACCTGGTTGCGGAGTGGTGCGAACTGGTTGTGGAGTGGTGCGAACTGGTTGCCGAGTGGCGCGAACTGGTTGCGGAGTGGTGCGAACTGGTTGCAGAGAGGCGCCAACTGGTTGCGGCGTGGTGCGAACTGGTTGCGGAGTGGTGCAAACTGGTTGTGGAGTGGTGCGAACCGGTTGCGGAGTGGTGCAAACTGGCTGCGGAGTGGTGCGAACTGGCTGCGGAGTGGTGCGAACTGGTCGTGGAGTGGTGCGGACTGGTTGCGGAGTAGTGCGAACTGGTTGCGGAGTGGTGGGAACTGGTTGTGGAGAGGTGCAAACCGGTTGCGGAGTGGTGCGAACTGGTTGCAGAGTGGTGCGACCTGGTTGCGGAGTGGTGCGAACTGGTTGTGGAGTGGTGCGAACTGGTTGCCGAGTGGCGCGAACTGGTTGCGGAGTGGTGCGAACTGGTTGCAGAGAGGCGCCAACTGGTTGCGGCGTGGTGCGAACTGGTTGCGGAGTGGTGCAAACTGGTTGTGGAGTGGTGCGAACCGGTTGCGGAGTGGTGCAAACTGGCTGCGGAGTGGTGCGAACTGGCTGCGGAGTGGTGCGAACTGGTCGTGGAGTGGTGCGGACTGGTTGCGGAGTAGTGCGAACTGGTTGCGGAGTGGTGGGAACTGGTTGTGGAGAGGTGCAAACCGGTTGCGGAGTGGTGCGAACTGGTTGCAGAGTGGTGCGACCTGGTTGCGGAGTGGTGCGAACTGGTTGTGGAGTGGTGCGAACTGGTTGCCGAGTGGCGCGAACTGGTTGCGGAGTGGTGCGAACTGGTTGCAGAGAGGCGCCAACTGGTTGCGGCGTGGTGCGAACTGGTTGCGGAGTGGTGCAAACTGGTTGTGGAGTGGTGCGAACCGGTTGCGGAGTGGTGCAAACTGGCTGCGGAGTGGTGCGAACTGGCTGCGGAGTGGTGCGAACTGGTCGTGGAGTGGTGCGGACTGGTTGCGGAGTAGTGCGAACTGGTTGCGGAGTGGTGGGAACTGGTTGTGGAGAGGTGCAAACCGGTTGCGGAGTGGTGCGAACTGGTTGCAGAGTGGTGCGACCTGGTTGCGGAGTGGTGCGAACTGGTTGTGGAGTGGTGCGAACTGGTTGCCGAGTGGCGCGAACTGGTTGCGGAGTGGTGCGAACTGGTTGCAGAGAGGCGCCAACTGGTTGCGGCGTGGTGCGAACTGGTTGCGGAGTGGTGCAAACTGGTTGTGGAGTGGTGCGAACCGGTTGCGGAGTGGTGCAAACTGGCTGCGGAGTGGTGCGAACTGGCTGCGGAGTGGTGCGAACTGGTCGTGGAGTGGTGCGGACTGGTTGCGGAGTAGTGCGAACTGGTTGCGGAGTGGTGGGAACTGGTTGTGGAGAGGTGCAAACCGGTTGCGGAGTGGTGCGAACTGGTTGCAGAGTGGTGCGACCTGGTTGCGGAGTGGTGCGAACTGGTTGTGGAGTGGTGCGAACTGGTTGCCGAGTGGCGCGAACTGGTTGCGGAGTGGTGCGAACTGGTTGCAGAGAGGCGCCAACTGGTTGCGGCGTGGTGCGAACTGGTTGCGGAGTGGTGCAAACTGGTTGTGGAGTGGTGCGAACCGGTTGCGGAGTGGTGCAAACTGGCTGCGGAGTGGTGCGAACTGGCTGCGGAGTGGTGCGAACTGGTCGTGGAGTGGTGCGGACTGGTTGCGGAGTAGTGCGAACTGGTTGCGGAGTGGTGGGAACTGGTTGTGGAGAGGTGCAAACCGGTTGCGGAGTGGTGCGAACTGGTTGCAGAGTGGTGCGACCTGGTTGCGGAGTGGTGCGAACTGGTTGTGGAGTGGTGCGAACTGGTTGCCGAGTGGCGCGAACTGGTTGCGGAGTGGTGCGAACTGGTTGCAGAGAGGCGCCAACTGGTTGCGGCGTGGTGCGAACTGGTTGCGGAGTGGTGCAAACTGGTTGTGGAGTGGTGCGAACCGGTTGCGGAGTGGTGCAAACTGGCTGCGGAGTGGTGCGAACTGGCTGCGGAGTGGTGCGAACTGGTCGTGGAGTGGTGCGGACTGGTTGCGGAGTAGTGCGAACTGGTTGCGGAGTGGTGGGAACTGGTTGTGGAGAGGTGCAAACCGGTTGCGGAGTGGTGCGAACTGGTTGCAGAGTGGTGCGACCTGGTTGCGGAGTGGTGCGAACTGGTTGTGGAGTGGTGCGAACTGGTTGCCGAGTGGCGCGAACTGGTTGCGGAGTGGTGCGAACTGGTTGCAGAGAGGCGCCAACTGGTTGCGGCGTGGTGCGAACTGGTTGCGGAGTGGTGCAAACTGGTTGTGGAGTGGTGCGAACCGGTTGCGGAGTGGTGCAAACTGGCTGCGGAGTGGTGCGAACTGGCTGCGGAGTGGTGCGAACTGGTCGTGGAGTGGTGCGGACTGGTTGCGGAGTAGTGCGAACTGGTTGCGGAGTGGTGGGAACTGGTTGTGGAGAGGTGCAAACCGGTTGCGGAGTGGTGCGAACTGGTTGCAGAGTGGTGCGACCTGGTTGCGGAGTGGTGCGAACTGGTTGTGGAGTGGTGCGAACTGGTTGCCGAGTGGCGCGAACTGGTTGCGGAGTGGTGCGAACTGGTTGCAGAGAGGCGCCAACTGGTTGCGGCGTGGTGCGAACTGGTTGCGGAGTGGTGCAAACTGGTTGTGGAGTGGTGCGAACCGGTTGCGGAGTGGTGCAAACTGGCTGCGGAGTGGTGCGAACTGGCTGCGGAGTGGTGCGAACTGGTCGTGGAGTGGTGCGGACTGGTTGCGGAGTAGTGCGAACTGGTTGCGGAGTGGTGGGAACTGGTTGTGGAGAGGTGCAAACCGGTTGCGGAGTGGTGCGAACTGGTTGCAGAGTGGTGCGACCTGGTTGCGGAGTGGTGCGAACTGGTTGTGGAGTGGTGCGAACTGGTTGCCGAGTGGCGCGAACTGGTTGCGGAGTGGTGCGAACTGGTTGCAGAGAGGCGCCAACTGGTTGCGGCGTGGTGCGAACTGGTTGCGGAGTGGTGCAAACTGGTTTCAGAGTGGTGCGAACTGGTTGCGGAGTGGTGCGAACTGGTTGCGGAGTAGTGCGAACTGGTTGCGGAGTGGTGCGACCTGGCTGCATAGTGGTGCAAACCGGTTGCGGAGTGGTGCGAACTGGTTGCAGAGTGGTGCGAACTGCCTGCACAGTGGTGCGAACTGGTTGTGGAGTGGTGGGGACTGTTTGCGAAGTGGTGCGAGCTGGTTGCGGAGAGGTGCGAACTGGTTGGAGAGTGGTCCGAACTGGTTGACGAGTGGTGCCAAAGGGTTGCGGAGTGGTGTGAACTGGTTGAGGAGTGATGCAAACTGGTTGCACAGTGGTGCGAACTGGTTGTGGAGTGGTGCGAACTGGTTGCAGAGTGGTGCGAATGGGTTGCGGAGTGGTGCATACTGGTTTAAGAGTGGTGCGAACTGGTTGCGGAGTGGTGTGAACTGGTTGCGGAGTGGTGCGAACTGGTTGCCGAGTGATGCGAGGTGGCTGTAAGGTGGTGCAAACTGGTTACGGAGTGGTGCGAACTGGTTGCAGAGTGGTGCGAATGGGTTGCGGAGTGGTGCGAACTGGTTACAGAGTGGTGCGAACCGGTTGCGGAGTGGTGCAAACTGGTTGCAGAGTGCTGCGAACTGGTTACGGAGTGGTGCGAACTGGTTGCGGAATGGTGCCAGCTGGTTGCGGAGTGGTGCGAACTGGTTGCCGAGTGGTGCGAACTGCTTGCCGAGTGGTGCGAAGTGGTTGCGGAGTGGTGCGATCTGGTTGCGGAGTGGTGCGAACTGGGTGCAGAGTGGTGCGAACCAGTTGCAGAGTGATGCAAACTGGTTGTGGAGTGGTGCGAACTGGTTCAGGTGTGGTGTGAACTGGTTGCGGAGTGGTGCGAACTGGTTGAGGAGTGGTGAAAACTGGTTGAGGAGTGGTGCGAAGTGGTTGCGGAGTGGTGCAAAAGGGTTGCGGAGTGGTGCGAACTGGCTGAGGAGTGGTACGAACTGGTTGCGGAGTGGTGCGATCTGGTTGCGGAGTGGTGCGAGCTGCTTGCGGAGTGGTGCAAACCGGTTGCGGAGTGCTGCAAACTGGTCTCGGAATGGTGCGAACTGGTTGTCGAGTAGTGCGAACTGGCTTTGGAGTGGTGCAAAGTGGTTGGGGAGAAGTGCGAACTGGTTGCAGAGTGGTGCGAACTGGTTGCGGAGCGGTGCAAACTGGTTGTGGAGTGGTGCAAACTGGTTGCGGAGTGATGCGAAGTGGTTGCGGAGTGGTGCAAACTGGCTGAGGAGTGGTACGAACTGGTTGCAGTGTGGTGCGAACTGGTTGCGGAGTGGTGCGAACTGGTTGCGGAGTGGTGCGAACTGGTTGCGGAGTGGTGCGAACTGGTTGCTGAGTGGTGCGAACTG
>SZWC01032057.1:0-17261 GCA_023375785.1 Penium margaritaceum | reverse complement strand
ACAGGGCCATGCAACATGCAACTGGGACCCTAGGCAGTGCATGACGATGCAGACGCAATGGGATGCGCTGGAACGCATGCAAGCAGCAAATGCAGCGTCAATGACCGCCGGCGGCACGACCTCCGAGGAGGCCTGCCGATGGAGCTGAGCGCGTCGCCTGAGAGAGGAGGCTCCAGCGAACTGCGAGAAGACCTCAGCGTGCGTCGGCTCCACCGGACGACACTCCATCAGCGTCGCGTCTCGCCGTCAGTCATCTGCACGCCGATGTACACAAGCCGGGAGGACACAACAGAGCACAATGAGAGATATGCAAAAACCAACAGTTGGGAGGTTGCCAGCCGTGGGATTCCTATATCGAAGCGGTGTAGTGAGCGCTCTTGACCCTTTCTACTACTGCGATCATCTTTGGTAAGTTCTTATGGATGTCAAAAATGGTTATTGCTTGCTAGATGTCCCATTTGAGGCCAACGTTGTAATGAAAACAGAGTTCTTTGGGGGCGATGTCTACACAAGTGATGATCTCACGGAACATCCGCATAAACTCTACCACGCTAGGGTGTCAGAGGAGGCGTTGGAGTTCGTACCAAGTGTGAGACTTCTCGTTGAGCCGTCCAAAGCGTTCGAGCATCACGCCCCAAGAATTCTCTTTAGACAGTTGGTGGCATCAGCGCGTCTTGCCGTTGTGGGTTGATGTACTCAAAGGGTAGAATTCCTGCGATTGACGATGCAAGACGGGCGCCATTGGCCGTCGATGAGGCCCCGCCGGTCACCTACTACCGTTGGATGGCCTTTAGTTTGGACCACAAACTCAACGCCGTGTCGCGCAGAAGAGCGCATCAATGTCAGTTTTATTTGGATCGTCGTTGACCCCAGCATTGGTGAAGTACACCTCCAAGTTTGTCAGCCATATCCGAATAGTCAATCGTTTGGAATTTGCAGGATCAAAAAATTCAAACGGGGCCGGGAAAATCTTGGGTTTGTTCGAGATTTGGGTGTTTCTCTCGTCGAGCACTACGTCTCGTGCACTTGCGTTGCAAAGAGCTTCCCATCGCGACATTGATTAGTTGGAGCAGATGGCTGTTCATTCCCTCGAGCGCAGAGATATAATTCGCCAATTCCTTGTTAAACCCTAGATCCACAAATGGGGGTTTGTGAGTCAAGAAAAAAAAGGAAAAGAAAAAGGCTTATCAATCTGTTGCAATCAAGCAAAAACACCTTTTCCTATGTTTTTGGATAAGCAAACCCATATTTATCCACATGTACCGTTTTCAAACCCTACCCAAAATTACACCCGAGGTTTTGGGGTTTTTGGGTTACATATTAACCTTATTGCAATCACTTTTCTTCCAAAAAATCTGATTTCATGATTGGTCCGTCCGCACAAATTTCTTCGCAGGCGGCCGTTCGGACTTCTGAGGACGGACGTAACACCCTTGTGTGGTTCTCCCAAATAAAAAACGGAAAATGGTCATGTCCATGATGAACAAAGGGTGTAAAGAGATGGGTACCTAAACGAGAATGCTGGATTGCGATGTGATACCCCGGTGATATTTGAATTCGAATTTAATGTTTTTGGGAGTGGTTGAAATCGTACCGTTTTCGTTCAATTAATTTAAAGGAACACTTTAATAACAAGAAACACGTTTATACGAATTCAAAGTGCCACAGTCACAACTTCAATTTTTTGGTCCCAGGTTCAAGCGTTCTTGCATCTGGTGAACGTATCCAAAAATATTCTGGGTGTGTGTATGTACGTATACTTCGTACACGTACATACACACACCCGAGAGTACAAAGGCGAGAGGTACGTGCGTCGCCACGAGAGGTACACCGCTGACACCGCTGACACCGCTCACGTCAGCCACGTCAGCACTGTCAGCAGTGTCAACGATGTCAGTGGTGTCATCGCTATCCGCGGTGACGATCTCGACGAATTAACGGATCACTAAAAAAACTAAGATGACGATTGCTTTAATTTAAGGAGCAGGGTCGTCCCGAATTCGATAATTTAGGAACACATAAATAATTCAAAAGTGAAAATTTCTGCTCGAATTTAAGGAACACATAATTCTGAAAAATCAAATGTGCGAATTCAAAGAACACCGGGGTAATGTATTTTGTGTATTTAAACGTATAACTAACGCCTTTGTGTACATCATCAACATATTGTGTGGTACAATTAGTGTGGAATTACTTCAATCACTCTTCTTCATCTTTTCGGGTACATAGAAATTAGTTCAATTTTCTTGCATATAATCCGAGTTTATGATTGGTCCGTCTCCACGAATTTCTTCGCCGATGGCCGGTCGGACTTTGAGGACAGACGGAACACCCTTGTGTGGTGCTCTCGGGTAAAGAACGGAAAGTGGTCATGTACATGATGAACGAAGGGTGTAAAGAGATGGGAAAATAACGGAAATGCTAGATTGCAGTGTAACAACACATTTCGTGTGTTTAAACGTATGATTAACGCCTCTGTGTACATCATAAACATATTGTGTGGTACAATTCACGTGGAATGAATTCAATCACTTAACTTCCTCTTTTTGGGTACATAGGAAGAAGTTCACTTTCATGGTCCTCGTTGCTACATCTATATGCCTTCAGTTTCATGTATGGTTGGGTCACTTGAGCTCAGAGAGTGAATGAAAAAAAGGCATACGATGTACCTGGGTCAGAAATGCAATGTGTCAAGGTATACTTCAACGATGATGGTATAGAAGACATGAACGTGTTAGTTGGACCTTTATCTACCATTAGAGGAATGCATTGCTATTCATGTGGACATTTTTGGTGAAAGAAAACATATTTCTAGCAACTTTTTGTGGGCCAATCTTGTGGACTTTTTGGAAGCAAGTGCAATGTAGTTGGACTACTGTGGCGACAATTCTCTCTGTATACGGAAACATCTTTTATCTATGTATCTCGAGGAGGCACCTTGCGATGCAAGCGCACGCAAAGTGGTGCTCGTTGAGAGAAATTCCCAACTCTCGAGTAAATCCAAAATTCTCGTGGTTCCACCAGAACCATTCGATCGTGCAAACTCTAAAGGACTGATGGTTTGTATGTGGCTGACGAGTTTGGAGGAGTACTTGACCGTTGTTGGGGTCAACAACGATCAAAGGAAAATTGACCCCGAGACCGCGCTTTTGCGTGGCACGACGCTAAGTTGGTGGTTCGATCTAAAGACCATCCAATGACAAAAGGAGACATGCGGAGTGTCATCAACGGCCAATGGCGCTCGTCTCATATCGCCGACCACAGGCATTCCACCCTTCGAGTAGATGAAACCATGATGGTAAGACACACAAACGCCACCAATGGATTGGAATGAATTATCGTATGCAATGCCTGCACACTTTGGAAGACTGAACGAGAAATTTGATGCACGCTACAAACTCCAGCGTCTCTGTCAACAGTCTGGCCTGGCAGAGTATACGCGAAGATTCCACGAGATCATCAACAGAGCAGAAATTGCCCCTGACAAACTCTGTTTTCACTACAACAATGGCCTCAAGCGAGATATCCGGCGAGCAATGATTGTCATTGGCATCCAAAAATACTTACAGTAGATGATTGTAGCTTTAGAAAGAATCGATAGCGCCAACAGTAACGCTCAGATCCAGGAATCCTGTGGCTGGCGACCTCCTAACCACAATTATCACGGAAACAGAAAGAACCATTCAACGGACTCCTCGATTCTAATGGAGGTGGACGTCGTTGACCAGATAGATATGCAAACCTGCTACCATTGCGGAAATGTCGGGCACATCATTTGCAACTGTCCGAGCAAACATCAGGCCAAAGAGGAGGGGAAGTCATTCTGAACCGAGTTAGGGAACGGCAAAGGGCAGGATTAAAAGGCGCAACTCTTGTTCGTAAGGAGCGATCTGCGCCAAACAATCGCCCATCTGAACGGCCTACATTGGCGCAGAGGGTTCCTGAGATGACAAAGTTTGAAGAGGGGTACGAGGATGACGAACCGACGATACTACTAAGATTTTAGCCTTGAGGATGTGAAAGTTGTAGAACGGTACTGGCACTATTGGATGGAGGAGCTTCACACAGCTTCGCGAGCAACAACGTGGTCCGCAAACTGGGTTTGCAGACCGAACCAGAGGTATTTGAAGGAAAAACTGCCCACGGGAGATTATAGATAAGGAGATTCTGACAACCATTACATCTACAAGTAGGAGATCTACAGTTTGTAACGCTATGGAGATCTTGTCCAATGAGCGACCACAAAATCAACCTCAGAGGAGATTTCCTATACCGGCACAGTCCGTAGGTCGAGTAGAATAGTGGCGATGTCTATGTGGAGATTGACGGAGCTAAACGACAACTTTTGGGTGCATCACGGGAGCCGACAACGGAAGCAATAGAGGTGGAAGTAGAAGAGGAAGCCGCAAAAGCCAAAACGTGACAACCTCTATAGCGAATACCACTCAACGTGGCCAAGCATTGCATACGACGAGGAGCTTGTGCATGCCCCATACATCTTGAGCTAATTGAAGAGGCGGTTGTGGCAGCAACTAACTCATCATTGGCCTCATCAAACTCATCGGCATCAACAAAGTTTGCGATGGTACCTAAAGAGTTCGCACCACTCATACAAGAGTTTGCAAATGTCTTCCCCGACAAACTTCCTAGAATCCTGCCTCCTCAACCAGACATTGACCATCGTATCGAAACAAATCCGGGTAGCAAACCTACAATTAGAGGGGCCTATCAGATGAGTAATCACGAGCTGACCGAGCTAAAAAAGCAACTTGATGAGATGCTCGGTCAAAGGTTCATCCACCCTTCCGCATCACCATACGCCGCACCACTACTATTTGTAGAAAAGAAAACCGATGAGATGAAGATGTGCGTGGACTATCAGGCATTGAACGATGCTACCATCAAGAATCGCTACCCTCTTCCCCAAGCTGACAAACTTTTCTACCACCTCCCTGGGCCCCGAATTTACAGCAAATTCGACTCGTGTAGCGGATATCACCAGATACGCGTGGCAGACGTTGACATCGAGAAGACGGCGTTCTGAGCCCACTATGGGCACTTGAGTTCACGTTCATGCCATCTGGACTTACAAGTGCACTAACAACGTTTATGGCGACAATGAACAACATTTTCTGACCATACCTTGACAACTTTATCGTCGTGTATCTTGACGACATTCTCGTGTATAGTGGCACCCTGGAGGAGCATGGTGGACATCTTTGGAAAGTCCTGAAAGTTTTACTGAGAGATTTTTTCGAAAAACTCTTAAAATGCGACTTTGGTCATCGTTTAATCAAGTTTTTGGGTCACGGCATCAACGGTTGACGGATCACCATGGATCCGAAAAAAGTGGCAGCAGTTTCTGATTGGCTGACGCCGACCAACGGCCAAGATGTCAGTTTTTACTCCGTTCCTACAATTGGTACCAGCCATTCGTACGGGACTACACCCAAGCATCAGCGCCTCTTTCTGACCTCAGTCAAAAAGAAAACGAGTGGCGGTGGGGAGACAGTGAAAAAGAAGTGGTTACATCCTTACGGTTTAACCTCGGCGCCGGCCCTATGATTAGCCAATCCAACGGTCGACTACGTCATGGCCACAGATGCATCAGACCAAGCCATTGGTGCCATCCTCCTGCAAGACCATGGCAACAACGAGCAACCGGTTACTTTCATGTCTTGGAAGCTACGAGGGCTGGAACTCAACTTTGTCGTACACAAGAAAGAGATGCTGGCGGTCGTGCATGCGTTCACCTTGAGTGTCGTCGATGCATCGTATGCACCGACCACCATGCGTTATAGTATTTGAAGACGTAGCCAAATATTGGCCGACGTCAAACCCGATGGATGGAGTTCCTTGAATCCAGGTTTGACTATGATATCGAGTACCGGCCAGGAAAAGTCAACTCGGCGGATGCACGCAGCCGCCGACCAGATTTAGTGGCTGACGTGGCAATGCTACAACTGTAGTGAGAGCCATATCTTGAGCGACTGTGTGCATGAGGCTACGACGAGCATGACGGATATGACAAGGCAAAATTCTGGTACAACGTACCATATTGGCACTTCACTTGGCACGTGGTCGTTTCCATGAACGACAAACTTTGCCAAATGCTGCTCGAAAAATGCTACGACACAGGACCAGGTGGAAACTTAGGAGAGGACAAGACGGTGAAGAAGTTGGCAAAAAACTATTGGTGGGACAAGATGCAATCTGACGTGGCCAGCTTCTCTTAAACATGCGACACATGTTAGCAACAAAAATCCTATTGTAAACGGCCACCCGGACGTCTGCAACCGCTCCCTATTCCGACGGAACCGTGGGCTGACATATCCATGGACTTTGTCACATGATTACTAGTCATACCCGAGGGATATGATGCAATCCTCGTGGTCGTTGACGCGTTTCCCAAAATGCCCTCTCCACTCCAACAACGACCATCGTCACTACCGAGGGAACAACACGGTTGTTTCTAAACAACATCGTGCGTCTACACGGCGTACCAAGAACCATCATAAGCGACAGAGACATTCGATTCACCAGTCGTTTTTTGTGCAAAACGATCAATCACTGCGGTAGGAGAACTCAACTTTTGACGGCGTTTCATCCTCAAACCAACGGCCAAACCAAGCAAACCAACCAGACGCTCAAACAAATTCTTTGAACACTATGCCAAACTCACAAGCCAGATTGGGCACAAAAACTCTCAACTGCCAAAATTGCATACAATTCAGCAGTTTCCACTGCAGCAGGAAAACCTCCATTTGAAATGATGTATGGCAAACTATCGGCCACACCAACCGGACTACAAAGTTGCAGCAACATTCCCGTGGTCGACGTTCAACGCCAAGAATTCACCACCATTTGGGAGGAAACACAACAAACCCTCGCAAAGACACAAGTAGCGATGAAGCGAGGAGCCGACCGACATTGCAGCAACGACGTGTTTGCTGCTGGCAATAAATTCCTTCTCATTTTGGCAAAACATCAAACTCCGTGGAGCTGACTATTCAAAGCTCAAACCCTAATGGTTAGGACCGTTTGAGATCAAGCACATGCAAACCACTGTAGTTGCATGACTCAAACTCCTCGACACCATGCAAGTTCATCCAATGTTCAACGTCAGCAGACATGAGCACTACCAAGACCCCTGAGAGAACTTCCCCGGCAGAGATGTTCCTCCTCCGCCTCCCGTTTAAGTGGACGATGACACGGAGTATGTCATCGAGGACATCCTTGGCCATCAACGACGAGGCAAAACCACTGAGTATCTCGTAAAGTGGCATGACTATGACGCCGCACACCAGTGAACCCTATGAAAACCCTTGAGACGTTGATAAACTCATCGATGGCTATTACCGCGGTCATCAAGCCACATCTACACGTGCGCCGGGACGTCGAGGCTAAATGGGGGAGGGTTGTTGAAAAGATTCTAGGTAGCTTCCTATCATGCTTGCCACTGGCTGGGCATCAGCGCTCAGCCAACTCGCGGCGTCAACACATGTCTGACGCAAAAAGGCAAGAGTTTGGCTAGACGACACGGACATAGTGTTAAATTTTCTTCCATGAATAGATACAGGCAGAGAGGGTTAACAAATGACAGGTCGAAAGCATGAATACCTGCCGCGGCGCATGACAGATGTCGCACACGGTAGTGCATGGTCTGTCCTAAATCGGGCCCAAAAACATTGTTTTGGCTGTAACTCTGCGCAGACAAACCAGAACGCTACGCTGCCTAAACCTAGAGATGCAGAATGTCTAGCCGGACGCTACGACTGGTCACACGCTTATTTTTGGCACCAATTGGTGGACAGACAATGCAAAACATGCAAATTGGGCTTAAGAGCCAGTCCACCAAGAAAATTCTTGCGTGTGCTGAAAACCCGCAAAGCACCCCAGCAAGCACCCAGGACGTCGTGGCAGCTCTCTAGCACCTGCTGGTGGGTGGAGCCACCACTCGTCGGTGCTTCGGCATCCGCTGCGTCCGCATCAAGGATGGGCTGCAGAAAAACTTCAAAACGTCTGATACAACATCCATGACGCTGGGGTAGTCGTCGGTCAGCTCCGAGGGGGTGGTCCACCATCTGCCAACGTGCCGGTGCCTCCGGGGTCTGCATCGGGGATCATGTCGTCACGCTCTCCCATACCGTTGCTCTGTTGGCCGTCGCCTGTGACAGGTGGAAGCCACACACACTAACACTCCCCTTGGCTGACACAACTGTCAACATAACCATGTCTGAGCGAAGGTAAGGAAGGATGGCTCAGGCAACCAATCATAGTGAACACCGGTCAAGCATAACACATCATAGGGTGTCCGTGTGACAATGGTGCATCGCACCAAGTGCCCGGGTCTTGACCATGCAAAAATTCAATCACACACATACGTGTCAAACAGCAAGTTAGAGCGACAGAGAAACAAGGTCTCCTCGTAACCCTGGGAAATGTCTCCGGGTGTCCGGGTCTCGACCACACCATGCATGGATCATACATAACACATATAGGCAATTGGTCTCCACATCACACCGGTAGAACTCACCAAGTGCGCGAGTCTTGACCAGCATAACCTTGACCATAGCATTGTGTCACAACTCAAGTAACCTCGCTGTCCTCAAAAGAGTGTGAGGCCAAAGCCCACACACAAACACCCCCCCGGGACTGCAGAGGTTGACAGCACGAGCAAAGCTGATGGTCGCTCCCAACACAATCCCTGAGGAGGGAGGATGGCTCCCCCATGGCCACATACCCCTACACTGCAATAGCAAGGGTGACGACGATGCTGATGGGATGTGCTCGCATAGAGCCTCACCCTGGAGCGCCGTCGTCGCTGTCAGCGACACTGCTGTCATCACTTGCTGATGTGGCTAGTGTACCGTTGAGGGCCTCCTCCAAGACAATCACTTGATGTATGGCCTCCAACTGTTGAGTTGCAAATGACCTCGCTACCTCCGCATCGTCGAGGCGTGTGTAGAGCTCAACGAGCTCTAACGCGGCAGCCGATTGACTGGCTGCATCTGCGGCATGTAGGCTATCAGTTGCAAAACAAACCTGATGGTGGACCTCGATCGTGTGTGCGCTGGTACAAGCCAGAGCCTCTTAGAGCCTCACGATCTCACCCCGTAGGAAGGAGTGGAGCTGCACCTGCTCGTCGCACAAGTCGATGTCCTCTATGTAAGTTGTCGACTCAAGTGCCGCCGGGCCACGAGTTGTTAGCAGGGCGTGAACGCAAGACAATGATTCACCACGTAATTCATCTGGGACTATAGGAACGGCTGTTGCAAAGGCACCTACTGCTCGCGACACACTTGTCGCTTGGCCGTCAGTTGCTGGCCGGCCATCCGCATGTGTAGGTACAGCTGCATCCGCGACAACGTTGCGGTCATTAAAGGTGCGGTCAATGCCTTGGTGCTCCTCGTGACCCCTGGTGCGCAACCAATCATCCATCTGCTGCTCGAGATTTGCCTATTCCAGGCATGCATGCTGTAGAGACCACGTAGGTGCCTTGAGACGCCTGTGCACATCCTCCACACACTCCATGACAACTTGTTGTGCTAGAACAATCACGGTGTAGCAGCGGCTGCTGCCGTCGCGGAGCTCGGCCATGAGACTCTGCACGTGCGCCTCCACTCCAGCCAAGGCTGTCTCCTGAGCGTCCATCACGGAGCTCAGGCGCTCATCGTTGCTGCGTTGTTGGCTGGAACCGCCATGGTGTCAACAACGCTGGTCAAAGAAGCCATGAGCTGGAAATCCTTAGCTTTCTCTGCGTCCTCCACCGTGGCTACTGCAAGCTCATTAGGTTTTGTCGGCGTGTCATATACACGGATGTCTGCCATTGTATAGGGGTCGTTTTGTGCTCGTGCTATAGCTGGTACAAAAACGACAACACATTGGGCCTCTATGTCTGTCACCGAATCCTTGTCTGACCGAACCCCCATGTACGACTCTTCGTCCTCACAAGGGGCGTCTGCCCCTCTTGGCGCTTAGCCATATGCTCCTGCCATCGAGCACTATCCCGGATATCATTTATGTGCTGTCCTATGGTCGTCAGTGAGCACTCCACCTCCCCACGGGCCGACGGACTGGCAAAAACCAGGAGGGAGTGGCACACCAACCCCGCGATTAAGGAAGAGGGAGATGGCTTTGCTGCAACTCCTACCACTACCATAGTAGCTGCTAACGTCTCGGCCATTGTCACGGTATCAACGGCCTCTATTGCCTCTCCCACTTCCTCCACCACATCGGCTGCAATCTCCAGCTTGATCATCGAAGCTGACTCAGTGTCTGACCACTCCTCCGCGGACAAAAAGTCCTCCACCATAGCGAGAGCATTTGCCCCCTCCAAATGATGTACCAACTGAGTGTGCCAGAAGCCTCCGTCTGGTGCCTCAGTTGTCGGCTCCAAGGTAGTCGTCGACGGACACTCCATCTCCCCCAAGACCGACACACCGATAGAAGGTGGAACGAGGTGACATACCAATCCCACACCCTGGGACAATGGAAACGGCTCCTCAGCAACGTCCGTCACTACTGGTAATGCTGCTGTCTGCACTGCTAATGCTGGCTGGGCACATTGAGCCTGTCAAGCTATTCGCTGTCTCGCTTGACAAGTGCGTGCATGAGGGGTGTCGAAAGAAGTGACAGCTAAGATAGCGATGGGGTCGGAGGTCGGGATGACACCGACTAATTCCAGGATAGAGCCAAGGGCGTTAGATGTGGAGCTGAGGTCTGGTGGCAAGGGACTGGCAGGTGACGACACTGTAGGAGGTGAGGATGGCGAGGAGGGAGACAGGGTTGTCTGCAACGACATGTTGGCAACGGCCCGCTCAGAGACTAAATGGTCCGTGATCTACAGCACCATGCGCTTTAGACCCTGGAGCTCAGCGTACAACACCGCCAAAGCTCCACTGAGGGGTGCCACTGCATTGGCTGACAATGTCTCTAGGTCGGATGGTGAAGATGAAGGTCGGGACCGTATCCAAGGAGGTTGTCACCACGTAGAACGCTTGCAACACTGGAGCCATCCATGGTGCCAATCCCTAGAGTAGTAGCAGGCAAAGCCGTTAGACGCCTGAGGCGTATGCCACGGCTGAAACTGCCAATGTGGATGCGGGGCCCGCATCGTATGCAGAGTCCATGCTAGCCACAGTGTTGGCTGTACTCTCTGCCATGCCAGTCCGCTCATACCTGGAGCTCGGCGTGGGTGAGTGCACACGACACTTGCTCCCGCTGGCACACGGACACAGGGGGAGGTGAGTGATTGAAGCACGATCTCTCAGACGTGTTGCTACGCCGTCACGAGGACGGCCACCACCATGCTTGTGGTGCGCTACTATGTGACTGCTCCACAATTGCTATCATGCTATTGCTCGGCAAATGCAATGTCCGACCTCAAGTCGCCTTTGGTGTTGATTCTGTACCGGGTTCCGTTGTCAGCCGGCGACTGTGGCCTCAAGCTACCTTCGATGCTTATGCTATTGTTGCGACTCTTGTAGTGGCTGCGAATATAGCGGTTCCCGTCATTAGCTGACAATGGTGGCCTCAAGCCTCACTAAAAGGCAAGATAAAAACAATAAGAAAGAACACCATCTCTCTTTTTTTTCTTGTTTTTGTTTCGTTCCACCTCCTCTAGTGCCCCCATTGGGCTTGTTCTAGGGTGCTCCACTCAAGGACTCCCCCTCTTTTCTCCCTTTTGTTTTCCCGCCGGTTGGCTCAATCCTTGCAACGAGCGTAGTGGAGGGTGAGGCGGGTCCTCCCCCCCCCCTTCGTGCGTAGCCGCCCGGAGGCTGCCTGCTGGCCTCCCCTGCCCCTCTTGTCCGGCAGGAGGCCGGCGTTTGGTCGGCACGCGCTATCGCATGCGCCAACTCAAGTGCCGACGCTCGGCTGGCGCTCTGCTGTGCACCCCGTCAGCACGACAGGCCTGATCAAGGGAACCCCCCCCGGATGGGTCCCTCGCATCGCGTCCCCCTCAAGCACGACGGCAGCAGTTGCTACAGTAACTGCTGTTACGGTTGTTGTAGCAACTGCTGTCGCTACTGCTCCAGCTACTGCCTGCTGCTACTATTGCTGCGGCTGCTGCTGCGGCTGCTGCCTACTACTACTGTTGTTGTTGCAAATGCTGCTACAGCTCCTCGCCGCCACTACTGCTGATACGGTTGCTGCCGGCCACCGCTATTGCCGCAGGTGCGTGCTGCCGCAGCCGCTGCTGCGGCTACTACCCGCCGCCACTGTTGCGGCTGCTTCTAGGTTGTTGCCTTCTCCTGCTGGTAGGACTTCAGCCCGCTGCTACTATTGCTGCTGTTGCCTGTTGTTGTTGCTACAATCGGTGTGGTAAATACTACGCTGTTATTGCAGCTCGAGGCCGCTGATGCTGCCGCTGCTGCAAGCTGCTGCCACCCCTACGCGCTGGCACTGCTCGCAAACGCTGTTGCAAGCGGTTGTCGCGAGCTGCTTCTCCTTTTTTTATTGTGTACAGACCGGTAGCCAGACACGGCTGTCGCTACCACCCGGTGCTACTACTATGGTGGTTGCTGCCTGTAGCCGCTCTTGTTTTAGGCGCTTACCGCCGCTACTATTCCTACGGCTACTGTTGCTTGTTGCTACCGCCGTTGTCTCCGCTGCCTCCACCGCTCCGTTGCAACGTAGTTGTGGTGGTTCCCTCTAGGATCTGCTGTTGCTACTATGGGTGGTTGCCACTACTGCCACTCATTGCTGCTGCTGGTGGGTCTCTGCTCCACAGCACGAGCTGTGGCTCGTTAGCTCTAACACCATGAGAAGATTCCAGGAACCTTCCGAGTATGCATGCCACTGGCCGGGCGTCAGCTCTCAGCCAACTCGTTGCATCAACACATGTCGGACGCGAATCGACAAGAGTTTGGCCAGATGACACAAACACAGTGTCAAATTTGCTTCCATAAACAAATACATGCAGAAAGTTAGGAAATGACAACTTCACAGCATAAACACGTGCCGCGGCGCACGACAGGTCTCGCATGGGGGATTGCAAGGTCTGTCCTAAAACCGGCCCAAAAGCATTATTTTGGTCGTAACTCTGTACAGACAAATCAGAACGCTACGCTGTCTAAGCCTAGCGATGCAAAATCTTGACCCGAACGCTACGACTGGTCACACGCACAAGTCTGGCACCGATCGGTGGAAAGACAATGCAAAACATGAAAATCGGGCTCAAGAGCCACTCCAGCGATAAAACTCTAGCGTCTGCGGAAAAACCGCAAAGCACCCCGGCAAGCACCGAGGGCGTCGTGGCAGCTCTCCAGCAGCTGCTGGTGGGTGGAGCCACCACTCGTCGGTGCTCCGGCGCCAGCTGCGTCCGCATCAAGGATAGGCAGCAGAAAAACTATAAAAGGATCAAGACAGCATCCAGGACACTGGGCTAGTCGTCGGTCAGCTTTAAGAGGGTGTTCCATCATCTGCCAATGCGCTGGTGCCTCCGGGGTCCGCATCGGGGATCATGTCGTCGTGCTCTCCTGTACTGCTGCTCTCCTGGCCGTCGCTCGTGACGGGTGGAAATCATACACACTAACACTTTCCTTGGCTAGCACAACTGTCAACATAACGATGTCTGAGCGAAGGCAAGGAAGGATGGCTCAGGCAACCAATCATAGCGAACACCGATCAAGCATACCACAGCAGAGGGTCTCCTCGTGACAATGGTGCATCCCACCAAGTGCCCGGGTCTCGACCATGCATGAAGTCAATCACACACCTACATGTCAAACATCATGACAGAGAGAAAGAGAAACAAGGTCTCGTCGTGACCCCGGAAAATGTCTCTGGGTGACCGGGTCTCGACTACACCATGCATGGATCATACATAACACATGTAGGCAATTGGCATCCACGTCACAGTGGAAGAACTCACGAGGTGCACGGGTCTTGAGCAGCATAACTTTGACCACAACATCGTGTCACACCCCAAGTAACCTTGTTGTCCTCAAAAGAGTGTCAGGACAAAGCCCACACACCAACAAGTGTTACATACCAGACGTAGAAAAATCCATAATCTTTCCGAGTGGGCGTTTTTGGTATTATACAAACAACGCATCGCGTCGGGAAAACTACGATATTCACTCCGACGGTCGAAGGCAAACTGACCAATTGCCTCGCCCTCTGTGAATCTTCCCGAAACTTCCAAAACTGTGGAACACTCTTGCAAATCTACGACAAACGTATCACGACCTTCGGATCGACTTCTGGACGCACCGAGACGAATCTAGATTCATAAAGATGCATCTCGCATCTTCACTGTTGATTCTCAAAGATCCCCGAATTCTTGATGGAACTTCTCGAATCCAAACACTTACGAGGTTACTTGGCATGCGTCGCTCGACAATCGACTTAGCGACCCGGAGTATGCCTCATTCGTAACACGACACTTGTATATACATGCTTGATAATATCGACACTTGTCATCGAAGTAGAATTTCCTATGATCAGAAATTACTCTATTTTTTCAAAGCCTAAATCGTGCTCAGCCTCGTAACTTATACCTCTTAACAATCTATGCTCCGTTCGGAATAACATGAGGGTGGGAGACCCCATAGTATTATGGTTTTGGCCAAATGGGCCAAACTTCCCGTCCGCTCGTTACAAGTTGGGTATACCACCAAATTGTCCCGTCGGAATATCGTCGGAATGCAGTCGCGCTTGTGGTCAGCCGTTGCTTCTCAAGACCACTAAGCAAAACCGAGTGAAGCAATTGTCGCGCCAGTGGGGGCTCTCGTATTCCATTGTTACCGCTGGCTCCACTCGTTGGGAACGCCTGCCAATGGCGGCCCCGTTCCCATGCCCGTGCCCAACCGCGCAACATGTCTCAGGCCTGGCCGCTGGTGCGCTGCGGCAGGGTTCCGACCTGTGGGAGCAGTCCGCAGCCACCTTTCTTGCTGCTGCTGCCGCAGCTTCTGCTGCGCCGCTCCCCCAGCGAGGGCAGGCACACCGCCGCAACGAGGTGTGGAGCATGAGCCTGTCTTGCAGTGGCGGAGGTCGGGCGGGGCAAGGAAGGAACAGCTTGCGGGACTTGCGGTATTTTGGGAGCGGGCGCCGTCATTGTGTTGAGAAGTTGCTGCACTGCATTCCACCCTGCAGTTGCAATGCCTCAGCTGATGGGGGCAGTCCGCAGCAGCAGCAGCAGCTGCAGTGGCCGCGGCGGCGGCAGCAGCGGCTTCACCAGCAACAGCAGCAGGCAATCCTGGAGAGAATCCGGAGGTCCAAGATCATTGCATGCCTACACACCAAGTGGTACACGCAGCTTGCATGGCTCCACACCAAGTGGTACACGCAGCTTGCATGGCTCCAGACCAAAGTGGTACACGCAGCTTGCATGCCTCCAGACCAAAGTCGTACACGCAGCTTGCATGCCTCCACACCAAAGTGGTACACGCAGCTTGCATGCCTCCACACCAAAGTGGTACACGCAGCTTGCTGCCGCATCTCTTCCTCCTCTCACGCTCCCCCCCCTCCTTTGTATGCCGGGTAATCACCTGTAAACCCGAGCGTTGCGGGAACGACCCATGTTCTGGGTGATGGGTTGTTCATTTTGTTGTTGTTGTTGTTGTCGTCGTCGTCGTCGTCGTCGTCGTCGTCGTCGTCGTCGTCNCTCCAGACCAAAGTGGTACACGCAGCTTGCATGCCTCCACACCAAAGTGGTACACGCAGCTTGCTGCCGCATCTCTTCCTCCTCTCACGCTCCCCCCCCTCCTTTGTATGCCGGGTAATCACCTGTAAACCCGAGCGTTGCGGGAACGACCCATGTTCTGGGTGATGGGTTGTTCATTTTGTTGTTGTTGTTGTTGTCGTCGTCGTCGTCGTCGTCGTCGTCGTCGTCGTCGTCGTCGTCGTCGTCGTCGTCGTCGTCGTCGTCGTCGTCGTCGTCGTCGTCGTCGTCGTCGTCGTCGTCGTCGTCGTTGTTAATGTTGCTGCTGCTGCTGCTGCTGCTGCTGCTGCTGCTGCTGCTGTGATTGTTGAAACCGGCGCTGCCGCTACCGCCGTCGTCATTGTCGTCGTCATCGTTGTCGTCGTCATTGTCGTAGACGTTGTCGTCGTCGTCGTCATCGCCGCCGCCGCTGCCGCCGCCGCCGCCGCTGCCGCCGCCGCCGCCGCCGCCGTCGTCGTCGTCGTCGTCGTTTTTGTCGTCGTCGTCGTCGTCTCTGTCGTCCTCGTCGTCGTTGCTGTTGTTGTTGTTGTTGTGGTGGTGGTGGTGGTGGCGTGTCCGTGCGTGCATGCGTGCATGCGTGCGCGCTTGCTTGTGTGCGTGCATGCATGCGTGCGTGTGTGCGCTTGTGCGTGTGTGTATGCTTGCATGCCATCATATTTGTGTGCGTGCATGCGGGCGTGTATGCATGCGTGTGTGCTGCATGTGTGCTTGTGATCGTCTTTGCGTGCGTGAATGTGTGGGAGCATGTGAGCAGCGCAGACCTGGCTTACGATGCTGCACGAGCTGCTTTGTGTGGCGGCGTCTCTGTTGTAAGCAGCCCCTCTCCTCCCTCACGGCACTTGACATCAACCAATGCCCTGTCTTGCTCCCTCCCTCCTTCACTCCCTTCTTCCCNCTCTCTCTCTCTCTCTCTCTCTTTCTCTCTCTCTCTCGTGCCCGTGTGTGCCTGCTCTCTCTCTCCCCCCTCTCTCTCACTCTCTCTGTCTCATTATTGCATTGTGTTTCGCTGTGTTGCATTGCGTCGCCAACTTGCATTGTCTTTCTTTCGCTCCAACTGCCTCTTCCCATCTGCCTCTCTTCTCCACTGCTCCTCCTTCAGTCTGCTCTCTTCCGCGTCTCTTCCCTCTACCTCTTCTCATTCTCTCCTCCTGTGTCTCTTCCCTCATTCTCTCCTTCTCAGTCTTTGTCCTGTTCTCTGCTTCCGCGGTCTTGCCACAGCGTCCTCATCGTACCCTTGTCCTTTTTCTTCCGCCGTGAACGTGGAATCCACTCAGCGGATTTGGTGCAAGAATCTGCGACACAAGCATGTCTACGTCTTGTCTCTTCTGTCGCAGGACGCAACACAACACAACACAACACAACACAATGCAACGCAACACAATGCAACACAACCCAATGCAACGCATTGCAATGCAACTCAACGCAACGCAACGCAATGCAACGGAATGCGATGTAACACAACGCAACACAAGGGAACGCTATGCAACGCAACGCAACGAAACACAATGCAATGCAAGGCAATGCAACGCAACACAATGCAACGCAACGCAACGCAACGCAACGCAGCGCAACGCAACGCAACGCAACGCAACGC
>SZWC01032055.1:1606-11846 GCA_023375785.1 Penium margaritaceum | reverse complement strand
ATGCACACACACACACACACACACACACACACACACACACACACACACACACACACACACACACACACACACACACACACGCACGTGCGCGCATGCGCTCGATAAGTGCAGGTGATTAAACTGAAGTGAAAATCTTGACTGCATCATCCGCATACCTGATGGACCATGCTCTTCTGGAATCTCAGCCATGTGCAAGAATGGCGCCGACAATGCCCAATCTTGATGTGTTTGAGAGCTAAGTTTTTGTACTCAGGTCAACCTGATTGATTCCAGTTTAGCATAACATAGAACTGAACGTGACAAGAGACATGCACCACATATACCCGTGGTCAGTGTGGTTGACTCTTATGTTAGTCACGCATGCTTAGAACAGGTGGTTGGATGGTAATGTTGGGTGCTGATCCTGACGGACCACACGACCAGGTTGTCTTGGCGTGTAAGAAACTACCGCAACTCTTTGTAGACCTGTCCGTTTCGATCCCGAGGTGGATTCCGGGCCCCATGATGAGACCCTCGTGTGGGTGGCCGGTCAACCGGCGTTTATCACCTCTTTGCCCTGTTACCCATGTTAACTTCCTGAGTGCTAGTTTCTTCTCTCAAGCTCTGGCCCGTTCTGCCCCTTTCATGGCCGTGTGTTTGATCCACGCGGTGTGAGTGTCTTCCCTCACACCCTAGCGTTCTTCCCTACCTACATGCATGTCCAGAAAAATGCAGACTTGACATGAGTGTGCAACATAATTCCCATCGACACATGCACACCAACCTCAACCACCCTTCAAATTTGGGCCCCACGAAATGTTTGGCCACTCTTAGCTTCACACTTGCGAATACCTAGGTGAAAAATTAAGCCTGCTGCACTTCTACACTTAGATGACAAAGAACACTTGTTGCACCAAATCATGCACAAAATTATGCTTCACAAAAAAAAGTTGTATACGTGCATGAAACACACTGGATTTCTTTGCAAGGGCGAGAGGACTCCTATTGTCAAAGTGGAAGAGAATCCATGGCATGAACTGACGCAACTCGGGGAACAAGCACAGCAGCCACACAACATCAGAAGCCCTGACGTCAACGGCAATGAGCTTTGCTTTAGACGAGGTACGAGCGATTAACTCCTACTTAACACTGCACCATAACAACACGCTACTGTCCAGCAGGAATACATAGCCAGTCCGACTCCTCCCATCAACGCTCCATGCCCAGTCGCTCTCTGTGTACATGTTGAGAACCATTGAGCATGAAAACCAAGTAGCGTATCATACACACAATGCTATGCAGGGCTCTTGAGTGCGGGCACTGTGAGAACTAGGCAAGAAGGTTGACAAGAAAGGCAATCTCTGGCCAGGTGTTGGTGGCCAAGTACGTTAGTAGCCAATGATGCGCACGTACAAGGTCACCTCCATCCTCTCCCCAAGCTACACTGGATCAATAAACCTTCTGAGATCCTAAAGATGTTTTGTCCAGGAGGCTCGAGACCCTTGTGTCGTCCTCAAATCCTGATGGAGATCCTAGTTGTGCTCAACATCAATGCCCAAGAGTGCAGTGGCTGTAGTCATGCACCCAACAAGGATAAACGTGTCCGTGTCGACACCTCCAACGTGCAAAAAACTGTTGGCAGTCCAGCAAAGCCTTGTGGCGGTCCGGTTAGTCATCCGGCTTCAACCTTTTGCAAAAGACCCACTTGTCTTGGATGTCCTTCTGCCCTGGCAAGAGGTGGATGGGTTGTTCAAAGTATACTCTCGCATGCCATAACATTGTCCTTGCATGTTACATGCTAGAGGCCACATTATTCATCGAACGCACCTCCTTCATCATGCTTCGGTCAGGCGACAAAGAGCGTAAGCTCCGAGTTGGCAAGATCTATGCATGAGGTGTGGCTCGGGCCTCAAGAAGGTAGTGTGTAGCATGGCACGAAACAACAAACTTGTGGATGACAAGCTCATGACCGTTCGAATATGCCAGGTGTACCTGTGAGGAGGTCGCCTGACCACCAAGCCTAAGGGTCTTCATGTGCGGGTCACCACTCTAGATGCTGCTGGTTGACCGTCTTAAGTGGACAGCTACTCCACAAATGGTAATGGGCAGAGGAGGCCTCCAGGCTCGTGAGGGAACATGGCGCTGAACTTAAGCTCGGGAGGAGGTAAAAGTGGAATAGACACTCACTCTAGAAATGGTGTAGGTCTGAGCTCACACGCGGTAGGTTGGGGCAAGGCGAGAGCAAGCACAGAATAAGGTGGGGGCAGAGATGTGGCCGGAGATGTGTGCGCAAGGTCAGGCGTGAGCACAAATGCAGGTGCATGTCGAATATGGACATGGATGCAGACATGTTCACAAGTACGAGCAAAGGTGCATGCACAAAATTAAGTGCCGCTGTGGACGTATGCGCCGAGTTGGGTGCGGGAGCGGATGTAGGGCCACCGGCGACAGATCGACTAGTGGGAATTCCCTAATGGACCCATCCAAAAGACACAACCTTGTCCATCCATGGGGAAACCATACAAGCAGAAGTGTGGCCAGAGGTCGGAACGATGATGCAGGAGAGATCTCAACAAGGGAAAGCCTCTAGGAATAAAGCATTGGAAGACTCAACAATGGGTTGTCCCAAAAGTGCAGGACCTTTGATTGTTGGAGAATGCCAATAAAGGCACACGCTACCGGACGGTGGGATTAGGGTACCCTGTTGGTCCTTTATGAGCCGGAAGTAAGTGAAGGAGCTCCACGATCACACATGAGGTTGAGGTCAACCCCAATACCTAACAAAAGCTAGCACAAGGTGATTCGGCCTGGCAGGGGATCGTGCGGTAGGCAGTTCTACCCCTCTGAACAGTAGGGACAAAGAGCATACAAAAATGTGCAGAGGACGTGATGGGCGATCAAAACGGACAATCCTAGACCCCTACACAAGAAGAGTCTCGCTATCTGTCTGTCATATCCTAGAGGTGTACTCTCTCTTTGTTTTTCCATTGCACAAATCAAAGAGGACCTAGAACAACAAAGTCAGAACGCGTACATGCCATGTGATGAGTGGCACCAGAGTTCATGATCCAGGTTGAACTTGCCTCACAATTTGACAGCACACATGTGAATTGTGCTACAAAGCACTTTGCCACAAATTTCCCGACAGATTAGTTAAGACAACAACGAAGCATGGATACCCGTGACTCCTGAGCCCACATCATAAAAAAACCCGACATCGTAATCACATGCATATTGAAATCATCCAAAACCCTCGTAAGCAATGCACAATGCATGATCAAGTGACCATGGACTCCTTGGTAATCTCTCCATACTTTAACCTCCCTAGAGACAGAGCATCAGTAGTCTATGGAAATTCACGATTGTTTGAACTCATTGGCCCTGTTTATTGCTACATGAAGAAGCGTGTGATGAAGGTGTAGGTGTAATGTTCACTAATTCTTTGCTTGGGAGGAGGTAGATGTTTTGCGCTATGCATGTGCTGCTTAAAGGTCACGGGAGATCTTGTCCTGATCAAGGGAATGCAGGGTGTACCTGGTGTAGAGTGCCCCCCTCTGCAGTTGTAGTAGCCTACTACACTTGAAATTTGATTATATATGATTTCTCTGAGACTTTTCTTCAACGAGTTTGTTTTTCATCAAATTTCAAAAGTATAACCTAAGTAATAGAATTTGGGGACTTGGGGGAAAAATTAAAGTTAAACAAAAAAAAGCCCCACACAAAACATAGAAGGTGCGCTCACATCGACGTCAAAGAGACAGATTGGCACGCAGACAGTGCTCGCACGTTAGTCTTGTCAGTTTGACGCGAGTGGCCACGTCAGGCCAGCTGCGTCAGACTGATGCAGCCTCGAACACCGTCCATCGACGGTGTTCGAGATGGGCATTCGTAGAATTTAAGGATACAATTTTTTTGTTCAACGATTTCCAAAGTACAACCTAAATAACTCATTTCCAAAACCCATGCTAAAAAATCAAGTAGCCCTAAAACATGGTTTTGAGAGAAACGAAATTCAAGTGCAGCACGGTATTAGAAAGACCTCTTAATGCAAGCGTCCGTACATGGACCCCATCACTTGTAGCCTGTCCCCTGTCCCTTGTTACACCCCTCCGTCCTCGTCCCTTGGGTCACATACACACCATCCTAGTGTTGGTTCATACTAGGAGAGAAATGAGAGGGTGCCGGAGTGGGTGTAGAAATTACCTTCACCACTACTGAAAGAGCATCAGACTAGTGACGTTACTTGAGAGTGTATGCGGTGAACCTTGAAAGACCCACAAAAATGCACATTCAAGATGTCAAACGACCATAGTAGAATTCTCATTCCCCCCTCCACTGCATAATGAGAACAAGGGGGTGTGCGTGGCCGTGTATCTTGTGTCTGCTTGAACAAATGCATAAACGAATGTAAAATAGTAGTATGAGTTGTTTCTTCAATAAAATTTCTTTTGATGGAATGCACCTTTGTTAAGTTTACGACCTTTCTCCAATACGTTAACAAATACACACACCCAATACAATTGAATCTTTGAAGGGGGGGTGTATAACAGTCAAACACTTTCTCTTGTCATCTTTTTCTCGAATTTTGGAATTGTATTGGGAATGTCAACCTGTGTGTATTTGAAGGAAATTACGACATGTAGCAAGTATATGTTTCTTGATGTCTGTCAAGTGCTCTCTTGTCCTCGTTTTGGTCCCAAAATTATTATCGTATAAAGTTCTCTAGATGGATGTGTATCCGACGCACTTGGGAAAACACATACAATTGAATATGCGTATTTAAGCTGCTTACCGCCTGAACAAAGTGTCTCTTAACTTGATAGACAAAAATGTTTTTCTAGATGCTCACAACATACGCTCTCGACTACACGGTCTAAACACACATTCAACTATTATGGAGGGGAGAGACATGTAGTTGGTCATACCACATCCTCCCCCCTCCTGAATAGCGAAATTGTACTGGCATCTTCTATTGCGTAGTATTTTTGTGACATGTGTAACAAAACATTAGATTCTTCACTTGTGAATATTGGTCTATGACGTCTATGGCGAACCTTAGTTATTGATGAATGCTCATCAATCTTCAATAGATTCATCGAATGATTGTGATGAAGTAGAGGTATTGCATTAAGAGTATTATGCAAATTGTACACTACACTTCAAACATTGGTTGTTATCCAATCTTGATTGTCGGGTCTTTGAATCAATGAATATCATCTGCATTCACTAATGTCAGTCATTTGAGAAAAACACACCCGAAATGATTCTCACCGTATTCCTGATTGCTGCTTGAGTGATTGTAAACTTGCCATGCTAATCACAAGCACACGACCATTCTTTGGCCCCAATGTAACTATTGCTCCATTTACAAGTTGACTATAGCACTATTGACAGTCAAGTTATTGCATGAGTACGCCAATGTTCAAAATCGACAATTTCTATCTATAGGTCTTTCAAGGTTTAGGCACTAACATGAGTTCCCACAATATATTACTTGTCCTCAGATTTTTTTCTCAAGTCTCCATTACAGGGATTCTATACATTCATTCATGGATTTTGAGAGAAAAAACTAACTTGTTGGCACCTTGCGATTCATGAAACAAAAGGAGCAAATCATGAAATTTGACGACGACCGGTTTCGACAATCTTTGGCATTTGGAGTTGGACGCGGCATCAGTCTGATGCAGCTTGCGTGACCTGTCCTGTCGCATCAGAAATTTCTAACACTGAAACACGGCTTCTGCATCATGATATTGTCAGAAATAAACTTGAATGTCACTAGACCAAGAGCCCTGTTGGGTATATCAAGAAAATACCAGGCTGACCACCTAGGACACCGAAACGGGGTNCTGAGGATCGCCGCTCGGCAGCTCGACCAACCAACGGTCGTTGCCTCGACGGCAACCGGTCAACCCATCCGGTCGATAACCCTGGACCAACACAACGGCTCGGTACACACGTAACGATAACGACAAAGCACGATTTTCTCCTTGCAGGCATTCACTACAAAGAAGGATATGTCCAAAGGATCTCCTTGCTGTCGATGTCCTGCTACGACTCTCATAAGTGGCTCATCCCACAAGCTCCGAGCCGCCCCACTTTGCAGCTTGGTCTTTCCCCTCCCGGTGCCGGAGCACCAGCAAAGGCCACCATCGCAGGAGGACTACGACTGTTCCACACGTTCCGTCCACCATAGGACCTGTAGCCTTACTCCTAGATTCGGCTGGAACCACTACTTATGTTCATGTAGCTGATGTAACTTTTCCCATCATCTAATCATTCCATTCCATTCATTCTTCCGACTGCCTACGTGTTCTGGCGCTCCTTCCTAAGTTGCCTACTTGCCGTTGCCCGCTGCTAAGCTGTGGCACTCTCGATTCTACTTGCCGTTGCCCGCTACTAAGCTGTGGCACTCTCGATTCCACTTGCCTCCTACCCACCAACAATGGGTATGGCACTCAGACGCTTCGTCGTCCTTGCTCCTCCTTACGTCTTTGCGCCGTCTTAACCTCCATCACTATTGCCCGCCAACTTGACTAAGGCACATCATCATCATTGTCATCAACATCAGCGCCATTGCTTGAATTGCTATGCTCGCCCGTGTATGCCAAGACGTCTCCGTTGTTCCGCACTCCTCCTTCCAGCCCGCGCCGCCCTGCCGAGCCGTCTCTAGCTTCTCAGCATCCATGTGCATTGGCACTGCACACACTCATTGCCATGACCCGCACCCTGGCATAGTGGCTCCTAGCCCTGCCTTGGTTGCTGTGGTCCTCATCTCTCATGTATTCTTGCCTTTAGCCTTCTTGTGTTTGTGACGTCATCAAGTCATCAGTAACCTACTCCTTCATCGAACCTTCCTCCCACTCAGTCACATTCATCCTTATGCCTCTGTTGATCTCTCCAGATTCCTGACATGGTATCAGAGTATAGAGAAATAGCCTGGCTCCGTTATTCATTTCACCTTCTGCGTTGACGCCGCAAACACTCCGCCAAAATGCGCTCCTGCCAGTTTTCCAGCACGCGTCTTCGTAGTAGCATTACAACAGTTTGGCACCCCAACGTTATCTCGCCTGCTCCTCTCCAGCCTCAAACTCCTAGGGTTGTGTATGGGCACAGCTCGAGGAGGAGGCACAGAGCAGTTGCTTCTTCGCACCAGCATCAACCCTCTTTCATCTGTTGACCTTCTCCATCCCATGTAGCCTCCACCATTCTCTCCTCTGTCCCTTCTAATGCATCCTCTTCAACACATCACCCATCTTCCATGAAGCCTCAGCTATAAGATCAATAAGGAAGTGTATGGGCACAACCGCCGAAGAAACACTAGCTCCCTCATCCAGCCATCCCAGTAGTGGCAATCGCATAGCAGCAGAGCATCTAGCACCGACCTGCCAGTCAAAATCCCTCATCATCAATATCAGCAGCTAACTACTATGACTTCAGCAGCAACTCCAATCCTCACCTCCCCAGCCATTACAGCTTCAACGCTCCCTCCGTGATCACTTCCTCAGCTCCAACCATCTTCTACATCCAATCAAGTACCTCAATGACACATTCCTGAGCTCCTAACTCATCATGTTTGCCTTCGGACTCTGGTGCCTTGGTGCAGCTGTTCACATGCACCTCCACCTACGAACAATACCATCAAACAACTCAGACAAACATATCTCACCTTGACAGCACCGTCCCAGCAACAGCTACAACATGCAGCAGTTAAGCCACTACGGGGACCAAACTAATGAAAGTACCTCTTTTAGAGGTTGGTATCCCTCAGAAAGATTACAACAGTTCCTGTCGTCTCCGAACCTTCTCAAACAGTCCTGTAAGAGATGCTTCAACTCTTACACTCTCCGACAACCAAGTAAAATCGACAAGTCCGATGACACCTTCAAGCTCTAGAACTTTGCTTTTTGGTAACATATACGGTATTGACTTGAACGGCTATGAGAATCACCCTCGTTCAAGGATCTCTACTTAGGAGCTACCCTCAGTAGTATCTGCTCTCAAACCCTCTACAACGTCAATGACTCCCTATACTCCTACAACCTATCCCTCTCTTCAAACGATTGTCCGCAATAGACAACCTCGTACAAAAAGCTGGACCCAGAGGCGCCATCGATGGCTTCTTGCCAAGGCATCAGGAGTGGACCTGTCGGCATACGCTGCTACTGTCGAAATGCTCACCTCTGGAATCATAATCCCACAACCTCAACTACAGTCGTCCTCTGTACCTACAACAGCATTGACTACAACTCCAACTCCCATACAACACTCTCGATTCCTCCTTCTCACGAGGCTTGCTCCTCTCTTTGGCCCTGGACCCCTCTTCTCGCATGAAGAAATCAGTACCTTCATGGCCAGCTTCTACAATAAAAGCAACAACGGGGCACAGCACCACAAAAGGGACCCTGACATCTCCACAACCACTACCCTAGGTCACCCCCACTCAACCACCTCTTGCCCCCTTCCAAGCTCCAGGACCATCCTCATTCTGACAAGGATCTTTCAAGTCTCAGGTCTTGAGACATTACGAAGGGTTTTCAGAAATACACTTTAATGTCACAAGACCGAGAGCCCTGTCGAGTACATCAAGAAAACACCAGGCTGACCACCTCAGACACCAAAACGGGGTACTTTGGGAAAATCCAGAATATTCACTGTCCCGAGATCAACACTGAGGATCACCGCTCGACAGCTCGACCAACCAACAGTCGTTGCCTCAACAGCAACCGGTCAACCCCTCCGGCGGATAACCCTGGACCAACACAGTAGCCATGTACACACGACAATGACATTGCCCGATATTCTCCTCGCAAGCATTCACTACAAAGAAGTACACGTCCAAAGGATCCACACGTTCCGTCCACCATAGGACCTATGGCCTTACTCCGAGGTTAGACTGGAACCACTACTTATGTTCATCTAGCTCAATGTACCAGTTACCATCATCTAATCATTCCATTCCATTCAGCCTTCTGCCGGCCTACGGGCTATGGCGCTCCTTCCTAAGTTGCCTACTTGCCGTTGCCCGTTGCTAAGCTGTGGCACTCTCGCTTCCACTTGCCTCCTGCCCGCCAACGATGGCTGTTGCACTCAGACACTTCGTTGTCATCGCTCCTCCTTACATCTTCGCGCCGTCTTAACCTCCATCGTTGTTGCCCGCCATCTCGGCTAAGGCACATCATCATCATTGTCATCAACATCACTGCTGTTGCCTGAATTTCCATGCCCACCCGTATCTGCCAAGATGTCTCTGCTGTTGCGCACTCCTCTGTAGAGCTCGCGCCGCCCTGCCGAGCCGCCTCTAGCTTTTGACCGTCCATGCCCATTGGCACTGCGCACACTCATTGCCATGATCCACACCCTGGCATAGTGGCTACTAGCCGTGCCTTGGTTGCTGTGGTCCTCATCTCTCATGTCTTTGTGCCGTCAGCCCTCTTGTATTTGTGACGTCAGCAAGTCGTAAATAACCTACTCCTTCATCGAACCTTTTTCTCACTCAGTTACATTCATCCTTATGCCTTCGCTGATCTCTCAAGATTCCTGATAGATACGTCTGCCAGTCTGTGGGTGGGCATCACGACATCATTTTCTTTGGATGATTCTTTAGGATCGGATGAATTATTGGTACCGAAGTCACAAAATGAATTAATTACGGTACATTTACAACATTTAAAAACATTACATTTAAAAACCCGTGCAACACTACTGACAAAAACATTTTTAATCGAAGATGAAAATCAATATGGTATATCCTCAGTAGTTTTTGAATGATTCTACGTGTTATGTCACATTGGTTTTCCACGTCAAATGGACTCGTGAGAGAGGTTCAAAATGGCAATTCAAAGATGTGGACTATAACATATTTTAACGTATTGTTGAAATATATGCCATGGTGCATGACATCGGGAAAGGTCCTAAGAAACTGTATTGTAAATTGCCTAAAAAATCCCATGTATCATCCTTCATGTGTCCACTCTTCCATGTTCGTCAATTGAAGATTGTCTTATAAGCTTCATGAAGCATAAATTTCTTCTTTCTACCTCAGTGCTCTTGAAAGTTTGCATTTTTGGAGGTTTTATAGGAACATGACTAGGTTTTGTCAAATACCATGACAATCACCAAGTGTACTACATCACACATGATAGTGTAACTCATCATGTCACGGACAACTCAAGTAGGGATCCCTTACCTTCGGGCGTTTGGATAAGATGCATTGAGGGTTGGGAACATGCAAGCAAGGCGGTTTTGGCTAAGCCCGCCA
>SZWC01032049.1:1478-12634 GCA_023375785.1 Penium margaritaceum | reverse complement strand
CAGTGGTTGAGTGTGGGGTGTACGTTGCTGTCTCATCTGTCTGTGTCACTCACTCTGTGGTTGTACCAGTGCTGCACGCGTATGGACATGCGTACCATCGGGTCATGGGGGAGTGTTGTGATTTGTGCCGTTTCTGTACAGTTTACTGTGACCACTCGGCCGTGTCCATACTCGTGCAGATCCCTGAGGCAGGCGGCCCTGGTGACACCGGCGCGACGACAGGCGGCGGCCTACCCGTCTGGAGGTGACCGACCACTGCTCCAGAGCCCCAGATGTCACCGGGACTCCTTGCTGTGCCTTCTACGTCTTGCAGGCGCCTTTCGGCGGACTGGGCATGAGACCCATTTGCATGTTTTTGCATTATATACTCGCTGTCAGTCGATGGATGCATGCATGTGACCAGTCGTTGCGTGCGTCTTTTGATTCTGCACGTCTAGGTTCAGACGGCGCAGGATTCTGACATGTGTGCGTAGAGTTACGGCCAAAACAGTGGTTTTAGGCCGGTTTTAGGACAGATCTAGGACTGCCGCGTGCGACACCCGCTGTGCGCCGCGGCAGGTATTTATGCCCTGGACCTGTCATTTGTCATTTCTCTCTGCATTTACTAAGCTATTGAAGCTTATGAGACTTTGCGCGTCTCCCTAGCCTGATCCTTGCTGTTTCTTGCACCTGCCTGCTTGCTAGTGCATCAGCTGACTGGACAGTGTCGCCACGTCAGCAGCAGCAAGGCTAGGAAGCTTCCTAGCAGTTTCTCAGCCAGAGGTCACCGTGTGGTACTGAGACAAAACCAACATATGGTTGAATTGAAGGACTTGTGTATGCTCTGATGGCAGCAAGGGCTAGGGGAAGTAGGAAAATTTCCAGAATAGATTTCTCAAGAAATCAAGAAGTTGTCATATAGTGGTTCACAAGAGGGAGAAGGTGCCAAAGTGCGGAGTATGAGGATGTTTGTACGCTAGGTATGTTAAGAGTAACGAATGCCACCGCCATCAATTTGTGTTGGAAAGGATGATATTATGATTTAAAAAATTCGTGAAGAGGAGATTTTCCATGATGATTCTTTATGTGACTTGACAAATTCGCAATTGTAAAAGTTTGAAGGCACTTGAAGAACATACAATAGCGATTGGCGTGGATTGTGATCTTTTTTGGGATGATAACCTCAGGAAAGATATGGATGAACCTCATAGATAGTATTATATCATAATTAGTTCATTATGTTGTTTGAGGTAATGAAGAATTCAAACAATACGTGTAAAACAGCTTGTCCTGTCTGAATTCATGACGACCATCATGTCGTTGTGAAGGACGATTGAGCAAATGTTCCCGTTCACGTCGCAAGCATGGATTTAATGCATCTGCTATGGACGCGAACTTCGGCACTACTGTCGTGTGAGTATGGTACGTTCCTGCCCTGCGGGTATGAAACGCCACGGATTCGATGTGCGACGTCAGCCGCGTGTTGGCGCGGGCCAACCTTCCCCCGTAAACAACTCGCGGCTGACGTTGCATGACCAAATCCTAGGGCGAATGCGGTGCGCCTAATGCATGCGTTACGTTGCCAAGGCAGCACTATGACAGAGAGAAACATTTTGTGCTTTGACATCAGTGCAGCGAAGTGAATTTATTGTAGATACGAACATTTGGTTTGAGCTACTTCGAAGCAGTGATATCCGTTTGAAACTTAAAGAAGTCCGAGCTTTGATCCACGACGCACCAACTGAAGGGGTTCGCGAGCATACACGCGTCATCCACTAGCTGCTGGTGCCACGCAGTGACCTGTGAATTTGCCGAGTCCAGAGTGGACGAGGGCTGGCACTTGCTTGTGCTGCCATTCAGCGGTCCTGGTCCTGTCCGCGTACCTTCCACACCAGCAGTCAGCAGAGGTTCGAAGCTCTGCTGCAACAGCAAGGAAAACCTGGAAATCCTTGATGAACTGGAAACCACTAGAGTGTTTTTGAGAACTGGCTTATACATAGTTTGTCCTCTCAAACCCCTAAGAAATCTAGTCATCGGGGGGGCTCGACTGCAACCGTAGGGTCAACAATGCACCAATCAGTGTCTTCATGCATTTGTAGGGCCTTATCGTACAGTCAATTCGTGATGTCAGATCTCGATCGCCCGGAGCCAAGGCGAACGTCACGTTGTCGCAGCTATCTACACTCCGCCTGTTATGTGGACATCGGGAGCGCTTAACCGCGTCAGTTGTTCCCTACATTTTTGTGTCGGATGTCCGTGACATGGTCAACGACCGACCCGCCGAAGGCGGATTTCCATCGTGGACCGAATAGTCCCACTTGCTCTTTATTCTCGAGACACGTCGTTGAACGACGAGTGTTGTGGTGGTTCCGCTACCCTTACCGCACCACTGAGCAGCGAACCATCGCTTCGGCTGTGTGCTGGCGGCTAAGGCAATAAGCGGCCGAGGGACTCGCTCACAGGCCGCCTTAGGCGGTGTCCACTGATCTGCTTTCGGAGAAGCCAGTTCTCCGTTGTCTGTGCTCGCAAATTGTCCTGCTGAAGGACGACGCCGCAGGCCCAGCAGTCCGACAGCGAAGCCTACCTTGCTTCCCACCGCAGTGCCACCCCTCTCCGGCCAGATGACGGCTCATCGTCTCTACCTCATGTACAGCGGGGCTGCACCAGCGCCGCCTCTCGGCCTGGCCGGATCAGAGCTCTCCCCCCGACTTCCCCTTGCCGCTGGACGCCCGCCTCTGCCCAAAGGCGCTCCGTCACTAGCAAGTGGGAGGGCAGGCATCCTCCACACCCGGCCCTTGCCGCCCAGAGTCAGTCTCGCGCGTGTTTTTGTGGTCTCTGCAGCCAGACAAGGCGTCGGGGGGGTCTCCCCTCAGCGCTCCTCCTCCTCCTCCTCACCCTCCGCTTCCTCAGCCTCCTCATCCCCGTCACCCGCTTCCTCCCCCTCATCTCCCCCTCCCACCTCCCCCTCCTCTCCAGACCGTTCCTCCACCGCAGCCTTCGTCGCGTCCCCTCGGTCCAAGGAGGGCCAGAAGAAGACTGCGGGCTCCTCCTCCTCCCCGCCTCCCGCGCCGTCGTCCCGCTTCAAGACGCCAACGTGGCATGCTCCACTGGTTATCGATGACCTGGACGACATCCCCGGCCTTCGGACGAGGGCCCCCAAAGACGAAGAAAGAGGCGGCGGTGCTGATTTGAGAACATCTGGCGAAGGCGGCTCTGCCGTCTCCGATGAGGACAACGTTGCAAGGGTTGCGGCCGAGGCCTCCCCGCTGCTGGATCTGTCTAGCAAGGCCGACATCAGGACGTCGGTCGACAAGAATGCCGAACGGGCCAAGCAGGACTCAGAGAATGTTCGTGTGCGCTCCGACGACGACGACCACGCTGCAGCTCCCGTTGCCGCCACTTCTGTCGCAGGAGCAGCATCGGCGGGCGAGGGGGCGGGAAGCGAGGCCGAGGCAGGCACGGCGCCTGCGCTGGCATCGTACGTGCTGCGGTTTGGCACGAGCTCGCTGCCCTCGTCGTCTTTACTGGGCGCCAAGGCCAGCGTCCACGTGGCGATCATCGGGGAGTCCGGCGAGGCCATCTCGGCGCGGGTGTACGCAGGTACAGGGAGGGGGAGAGGTGTGGGCGGAGGGAAGGGGAGTGGCAGGGTTAAGACGGGGGCAACAGGTGGCGGAAATCCAGGGCCCGCAGGGTCTAAAGCGGCAGGAAAGGCGGAGGAGGCTGTGGAGGTTGAGGGATGGGCACTACCTGGCAATGCCGTGTTCTCGTCGTCTGGTGAGGACTCATTTCAGGCGGGCCGGACAGCAGTGGTATCGCTGCGAGGTCCAGACGTGGGGCCCGTGGCTGCGCTGTGGGTCGCGCCGGACGGCGACACATGGCGTCTTGCGGAGGCGTCTCTCGCTGTTGTGGGCCCAAAGCTGCCTCAAGCAGAAGATGAGGAGGAGGACGAGGAGGTGGCATCGACAGAGGAAGGGGGTTTTGGTGCTGACGCGGCAGAGACTATTCCAAAAGCAGCTACAGCAGCGGCAACGGTAGCAGCAGAAGCGCCAGCAGCAGCACCGACATCTGGGGTTCAAGTTGGGTCTCTGGTGTCCTCGTCGGAAGAGAAGATGCGGAATGTGACTGGTGTCGCTTCTGCTGGTGAGAGTGAGGCAAATAAGGCAAGAGACGGCAACCCTTCTGGAATTAGGGGGACGCAGTCTTCTGGCTCGAAGGGCACAGTGTTGGAAGAGGTGGAGGAGAGAGAGGAGGAAGAGAAAGAAGGACCCCTTCTTGCGGGTAGCCTGCGCCTCATGGACGAGGCGAATATGATCGAGATGGAGATGGAGAGGGAAAGGGCGAGGGAAGAAGTGAGGCAGAGGGCAGAGGAGAGGAGGATGCAGGCGATAGCAGAGAGAGAGCGGGCAGAGAAGGGCGGTAAGGAGATTGGCACGCTTTACATATTCCAGCCAGACGAGTCGGAACTGTTGGGAGACTCGGGGGACGCCCTCGCGGTGGAGCTCAGACCGTTGAAGACCGGGCCGTTGAGGGAGAGGGACTTCCTGGACGTACTCCGGGGATCATCACTCCTGGCATCGGCGGACAAGGCCGCGGTCAAGAGCCTGGAGGCGCAGTTGGCACTGGAGTCGGAGCGGCGGCGGCTGGAGGGCATGGACGAGTACGAGGGGCTCAAGCGCTGGCTGCTGGCAGTGACGTCCCTTATTGTGGCCGTGGGCACTGTCACCGCCACCTTGCTGGGTGGCGACAGTGTGGGTGCTGCGTTTGCGGCTGGTGGTCTGGCGTCCCTTCTCTTCCTCTTCCGGTTGCAGAGCAGGGTGGATAATCTGGTGGAGGATGCCGCGGCGGCAAAGGGGTTGAGGACGGAGACGGCTGCGAGGGCAGCTGCTGCGCTGGCGGAGGTTGAGGGGCCTGGTGCAGTGGTGCTCCCAAAGATGGCAGCAGACGCTGCAAGGAGAGATGGGAGGCGGTCAGGGCCGTCGTGGCTTTCGCTGGAGGGGTTGGCCGCACAGCTGGGGAGCATTCTGCCCAAGAAAGTGCAGGTGGCGTTGGCGGACTGGGTTTCTGGGAGGGACGTGGGGAGTGCGGGTGGGGATGCAGCAGCAGCAGCCAGGCGGAGGGAGGCGTTCTTGAGGGTGGCGTCTGTGGCAGTGATGGTGGGAGTGGCAGCATATGTGACGAAGCGTGGTGTGACGGGTGGCGGGTTCTACCTGCATCCGGCTGAGGTCCTGGCAGCAGTTCTAGGGTTTCTAACCCACAAGATCCCCGTGCTTTTGGCTGCAATGCGGAGGGATGTGCCAAGGCTGTGATTTACTCGAGACCACTGGATGAATACGGGATGAGAAGAAGGTGAGGAGTGGGCGTGGGGATTGTGGTGGGGGTGGGGGGGGGGTTTGCTTTTAGTTTGTTGTGTGTCGTATCACACCACTAACTTTTAACGTGTTTTGTGTGGCCAAGCCTCGTGGTAGTGCTGCGAAAACAGGCTAGGTTAGTGGAAGGTTGGATATGTTGAGATGGAGTCTGCTAGGTCCCCAGATCATGCCAACCTGTTGCGTTTAGGAGGCTTGCTGCAGGAGTGAAATGGGTGCAGGGACTGCATGCTGGCCCACTGCCTTGTCGCAGGTCAAGATGGCTTGGGCTGTCATCCTGCCTGGCTCGTCCATTGACCTGTTCTGCAGCAGGAACCTGCATGTTTGAGCTGCCTGCCTCTTTGACCCCATTTCCTAATGGCTCTGGTCTGGTGTTGTAGACACATTGGGTCTGAAGTGGGGTGTGAGGCTTTTTAGAAGAGAGACCTCTGAATGTTCAGAATGGCCTGTCTGGTGTCTGTGATCGTGAACTTCAGAGAAAATAGCAGTCACACAACAAATGCTGCCATTTGGAAGTACAAGACACACTCCTTGACCCGTGCAGGGACTCTGGGAAACTGTGATGTCTTCTAAAACCCTTATGAGGGGTTGGCTTGACATTTGTAATTGGTAACGCATGGCAGAAGTTGACAACTCTTCTGTTGCCCTCCCATGTGCAAAAACTACTCTTAGAATTGCATGCATCTCAACCAGACTGAACATGGGTTTGCTCCTCATGTCCACAGCTTGGCTGGTGATTGGATGTGATGTCATAATAGGTATTGAAGGGTTCGCAGCACAACTGGAAACATCAAATGCCTTTCGCCATTTGGAAAACGAAGTTTTTACTCTCTTTAAGGATGTATCACTCCCTGACAGTGATGAAATATGTGCTTCCCTCTCACCCGTCACATCTTCCGACAGGTGATCTTCCGGTAACTGCAAGCAAAACATCAAATGTACCTCTTTCATGCAAATATCTACTTGAAATACAGGCTCAGTCGACCAGGCAACTGAATCGTAAAGAACATTGGGTTACAAGCTGAGGAAAAGGTTGCAAAGACAAACTAACAATGCATAGTGGCTGTCATTAATTGACTGTCATAGACTGGTGCACACGCGAAAGGGGGTAAGCGGAGGACATAACAAGATGGTTCGACCAGTAACAGACGACTAAGGTAATGTCATGGTCTGAAGGCAGAGTATGTCCAGAATAACAATGTTTCAATTTCTTGTCAGAACATACTCGCCATTTACTTGAATGCGGAAAGAACTATCATACGAGAGAGAAAGTACAATATAGGTTCGACAAGCTTTTTGGGGGCGAGCTCATTTCATGCAACAAAAATGTTGAATTAGGGTGAAGAGTGGATAAATGGTTACCTTCATAACAATCAAATAATCACAATGCTTCAACTTGCTCAGATGACATCCAATTGTTGATATCATAAATACATCATTTGGTACTATGCCTTTACTTGATGCATTGCCCCTTCACCATAAAGGTATTGCTTTTGTCATCATGAAGAAAGGTTTTGAAATTGAATTACGAAAGACTGTAGAAAAAGTTAACTTGCGAACATGATATCAGTACCAAGTCTTCCAAAGATGCAAAACCAAACCGGCGTAGTGGAGTAGAAAGATTTGCTTTCCATTAGTAAAAGGTGACAATGCTTTCAAACCTATGGATTTTTGTCACCAAGACACACTCTGTTCAAAGATAAATGGGTGGTTTGGCCTTATATTCTGTCAATTCAATGAAAAATATTTAGGAATATGGGGAACATGGCTGGAATAATGCATGCTTCTTTAGGATGTATCATGAGAACAAAAAAAGTGAGAATGATTGCTAGGTTATGTTGTGAGAAAGAAGTTGAAGCGAGAGGGACAATCCAGAATGTTGCGCTTGCATAACCATGAATAAAAAAATTCGATCCATTGACTTACGTTAGCCAGAAAGTAAGATTGCATTTTGAACTCACCGTAGCATTTTTCATCCTAGCTCTCTCCATTCACCTGCATGGGGTGTGTATGAGCAGAGATGATGGAGAAGAAATCAGACTCGGTCTGGGGACGACCGTGAAATTGAGCCTTTTGCTGCCTAGGCCTGCCTACGACGCATCAGGATGTCCCGCCGAAGGGTATCCCTGGCGGGTAATTTCAAGGTTTGCTCTTTCGATGGCGGGAAAGCGGTGTTTTTAGCTACATAGTATAAGGGAGCATTCCTAGAGGACATCGTTTTCTGTTGATTCAGACCAGAGTCAATCCAGGGTCCACTGTTCGCTTCGTAATGTGGTGTGTATGAAGTGCAAATTAGTCGTCGTCGTTTCCGCCCTCCTCTTCAAATCCAAAAAATAGCTTTTTCCACATTGCACCAAAAAATCGCAAACGTTCGATGGACTTTCTAGAGTTGGAGGCAAGTTTTGTCCTCCTGAAATGTGAGGAGAAGATCGGAGGATGCTCCAACTTCTCCATACTAGAAGTTGGAGCATCCTTATTCGTTAATGAACACCATAAAATTTTCCAAACAGAGCTCAATCATCTTCCAGTCGAACCATACCCGGGACTGGCTGGGTGTTGGGGGGGGGGGGGGGGGCGGCCCTGCCTCGGCCGCCGCGGGCGGGGGGAGCTGGGAGTCTGGCCGTTGTGCTCTAGGCCCTCCGGGCTGGAGAGACTAGAGAGAGTGGGGGTGAAGCGGCGCTTTGATTTCGCTATTGTTTCCATGATCCCGCCGGTTTGGTTAGCGGGAAGCGGCTCGGAGGTCAGGTCTGCGAGCCCTCGTCAATGCTCTCGAGTGCGTCAAAATCCAGCAGCAGCATCAAAGGCGAAATCGAAGGGTTCCCGCCGATTCATCATGACTTTATCGCCCTTCAATCCTACGTGGCGGGGTTCCTCACGTCTGCGAAACGTCGAAAATGCAGCGAAGCGAAGAATCGAAGCTAAGACCCACTACGAAGACGTTAATTTATAAACGTATGCGGAGAATAATTTAATTTCACTAAATCTAACATGTCATCGACGGTGAAAGACAGCTTTTAAACTAGCTCGTAATTGGTCGAAGATTTGCGCACCTCTTTACATCGATCTATGCGGGAGGTGTGCAGCGGGGGGGTGGCCCATCGGAGAACGATTTATCCGCAAAATGGGGACGCTCAGCCGCCGATGTCGGGAGGGGTAGGCCCGCGAGAATTGCGGGCATGGCAGCCAGGTCCCGCTGATCTAAACCGGTTCCCTCTCGATGACAGAATCACGAAAGAATCATAATTTAGGCGCGAAATCGATGCAACCCTAGAATCAACAGCAAAATCACAGCGCCGGTTCACCCCCCATATGACTTCGTTTGAGCTGCGAAGTTCAACCCTGCATGGCTTCTCAGCTGAGCCCCGAACGTGTCCCCTCACTCGGCCAGGTAGGTGTTTGCAGACCGAACGACTCTCCGGAGCATAGCTTCATTGGTAGTGTCCCGGTGCCCTGCCCTGCCAGAAAGTTAAACATCAAGAACAAAAAAAAAATCATGCAGAAAGAAGAACCGAGAACTTATCCCTACATCGTTGGCGTCCCAGTGTCCTTGATCCCTGGCCTGCCTCGCTTCAATAAGTCAAGGTGCCTCAACCCCACTTGAGAGTAGGGGAGAGAGCGAACTCAACTTTCTAGCTTTTTGCAATCGACTTCGGCGATAGCTCAGTCGTTCAACCACTCATGGCACGCAGAGGCAGCGCAGCCGAGCGGCTTACCGCGCTGTTGCAGCGACTGGGGGGGGAGGCGGTGGGCGCAGGGGAGGAGGAGGCAGGCGGTTACACCAGCGCCAGCGCCAGCACCAGCGCTAGCATCCTCACCGAGGACGCACTCCACGAGCTGTACCAGGCCCTCGTCGCATGCGTCCGGCTGTCCTCCCCATCTCCGTCTACTCCTCCAGGAGTTGAACCGAGCTCGGGCAGGGGCCCTTCAGCAGCAGCAGCAGCAGGAGCAGCAGCAGCAGCAGCAGCAGCAGCAGCAGCAGATACATCGGGGCCGAGCCCCATTTCCGGGCAGACCGAATTGTCGGAGGGACTCCGGAGAGTTGGGGATGCGTGCGTGGTCGGTGACGCGCGGGCTAGGGTTAGGGCTTCCCCTAGCTTCGCAGGGAGTGGGGTGGTGCTGGGCGTGCTGGCGCGCCGACTCCGTGAGACCATGGAGTGGAAGCCCGTGGTGCCCGGCCAGAGTGGGCAGGGTGCCGACGGGGAGGGGTCAGGGGAAGATGGCACGGCGGCAGGGGATGGTGGAGAGGAAGAAAGAGAGGGAGGTGGGATAGGGCAAGCGCAAGCAGAAAAGCGCAAGCGCGGAGGCGCCAGCAAACGGCAGACGAAGCAGCAGCAGCATCAGCAGAAGAAGCAGCAGCAGGGCCAGCCCGAGGCTATGGAAGGGAATGGTGATGATGATGGTGGTGTTGGTGCTGATGGTATTGCTGGTGGTGGAGGTAGCGCCAGTGCAGCGGGAGCAGCGGCAGCAGCAGCTGCTGCAATGAGGGCAGTGCATGCTGCCGCGTGCTATCTGCTGCTTCTGTTGCTGCCGGGCTGCACCGCACGCAGTCTCCTCGATCCTCTTGCACTGTCGGCCCTCCTCAGCAGCCTGAGGTCCCGGCCCCGCCACCGCCGGCCAGGCATGGCCGGATTCGGGTTGCTGAAGCTGGGCGGAGGGGCTCCATTTGCAGACTCCACGAAGGGGCGTGGCAGCTTCAGGAGGTCAGGGTCGTCCGGTCACGTGCGTGGTGGGAGCGGTGCGTGGATGGTGGACGGTGGGGATGCGGAGGAGGAGGAGGAGGGGGATGAGGATGAGGAGAGGGGAGTTAGCGCGAGATGGTGTGGCGCCGGCAACAGCAGTGGCAGGCCGGCCACGGCGATCTGGTGGCCTGCGGTGGTGCTGCAGTGGCTGCCGCGCGCTCTGGACGTGGTCGGGCTGCGGGACTACCCGGACATGCGGGCACAGCTGGTGGAGTTGGTGGCGGAGTGGCTGGGGTCGCTGTCGGGCTCGTCGGCCTGTGGGGAGGATGAGCAGGGTCCTGGGAGGAAGAGGGAGGGCGGAGGCCGGAGGGCTTCGTGGGGAGGTGGCGAGGTGCAAGAAGAGGCGAATGCGCTGGTGGCTGTGCTTCTGAAGGTGGGTGGGATCCCAGCCCATGTGCCGACCACGTCCAGCGTTTCTGCTCCTGGTTCATTCGCCGTGAGGATTAGCAGCAGCGGGGCTTTTTTGTCCTCTCCTCCCTTTGGTTTTGCTTGGGTTTGGGATTGCAACGTGAGTAGGAGCTCCGTGAGCAGTGGCAGCTGGGTGAGGTGGAGTTGGGCGAGGAGGAATGAGTGTGACGGTTGTCTACCTCGGTTGCAATGCTCAGCCTCCCTCTAGAGAAGAGGCTGAGGGAGGGGCCTGAGTTCGAGCGGGGGATGGGGGAGGTAGGAAGACCAACCGGAGGTTGATGAAGAGAGTAAAGGAGGGAGCTGTGCAGAGACTGAAATGGGGGGGGGGGGGGGGGGGGGGGAGTTGGAGCCAAGCGTTGCCAGATGAGGGCCCTGAGGGACAGTAAGTTCACGGGGGAAAGGGAGAGGTCATCACATTGGAGGTTGAGAAATAGGATGGGAAGGGGATGGGGGTGTTGGAGGAGGATTGCGGGCAAGAATGAGGGGATCGCAGGGGGTGCTTGAGTTGGAACACGGCCTTGTGACTGGATCTGATCTCTGGCAATCAGCGATGCCCATTCTGATGCTTCCGTTCCTTGTTGTTGTTGTTGTTGTTGTTGCCGTCGTCGTCGTCGTCGTCGTCGTCGTCGTCGTCGTCGTCGTCGTCGTCGTCGTCGTCGTCGTC